>OY796880.1:42229010-42417054 GCA_963680785.1 Diplosoma virens
TGGACAATTTGCGACTCCACTTGCTCTTACACATGGAAAATGCAAGTGTACACTGGTAAAGATGCTGAATCGTTCCGAGAAACTAATCAAGGCATAAGAGTTGTTCTTGATTTGGTAGAAGATATTGAAAAGTCTGGCCGAAATATCACTTGCGATAATTTCTTCACAAATCTAACACTTGCACGAAAACTTCTTCAAACAAAGCTCACACTGATAGGAACAATGAGAAAGAACAAGCCGGAACTCCCAATGGAATTTACAGTGGCCAAAGGACAGAATGTGAAGAGCACAGTCTTTGGCTTTCAACAAGATGCAATGATTGCATCGCACTGTCCTAAAAAAAACCGTGTAGTCAATATGCTTTCAACAATGCATAATCAGCCAGAAATTGACATCACTTCGGATCAGAAACCAAGCATTATTCTGTTCTAAAACAAAACAAAAGATGGCGTTGACACTTTAGACAGAATGGTGAGATCATACTTCACCAAACACATGACTTGAAGATGGCCATTCTTAGTCTTATTCTACAATATGATTGATGTCAGTGCAATCAATGCATTTATCATTTGGCAAGAAATAAATCATGGAAATGGCAACATCTGCATAAGACAACGAAGAAAATTTTTGATCAGTCTTGGAAAAGAACTATGTGGAATTACAAAAAAATCACAACCTGTTACACCAATTTCTGCAACTAGAAAAATGTCTGATACTCTTGATGTAAATAGTGCTTTATTGAATAAGAGGCCGATGTACTTTGTGTGACCGAAAGAAGGACCGAAAATGCCAATTTCTTGGTTCTAAATGTGGCAAATATGTATGTTCTGAACACTTGGATATTGTCTGCATCAATTGTGCTTAGTTATTAGGTCTACTATTACTATTGTTATTATTTTCATTTTTGTTTGTGTTTAATTGCATGTGTTTTTTGAGGTTTTATAATTATTTTTGTTTATTTGCAAGTGGTTTGGTGGTTTGTGTAAAAAGATATTTATGTAAGAAGTATAAATGAAATTAGAAGACTGCATTGCAGGTCTATTATCATCGGGTACTTTCAATTTCGTTTTCCTTGCTGTATTATTTTATTATTTTGTGTGCAGTGAAAACACTAATTATTGAATATGGATTCAGCAATATTACTATTCAAATCACCCTTTTAACAAACTGCAAAACTTGTGTTCGTTTGATGCTGCCGCGACTTCTACAACTATAATTTTCTTTTTTTATTGGTTTTAAAAGTTTTATTATTACTGGAATGATCCATTTCTTGATTTATTATGTGCTAAAAAAAAAAAGTTTTTAAAAAATACAACAAAAACAACTCCAAAATAAGAATCATGACTGGGGTCAATTTGACCCCACTGGTACAAAACGCACGTTTTTTTCTATTAGACTGAGAGTTAACGCCTACACAGTATAGATTCAGATTCAAGCATTCAAACATATATGCTTTTAGCTGAGAATCGAGAAACGCTACTATAACTAAATCAACACAATTCATATGAAAAACAGTTAAAAGAGATCTAAGCTGGATCGGATGCAACATGTAAAACATCAATTCTCAACAAGTACGATGTATTCTCAAAAGAGACCACAATGTAAACGATCAAATGTAATTTCGACCAATTAAATAGGAACAGTAAAAAAAGCAATTAAAACTAATCAACAAATAAGACGATTATTATGCAACAGGCCTGTTTCGATCGTATGGACCTCATCAGCCATAACTTTATCGCAGCCTCTAAGGCGAATGGTAGCACGAAAAGTTAAGATGAAAATTTCATGAAGTAACTCTTTTAGAAAAGGATGCTTTATTAGATATTACTAATTCTGCTTTAGATAATATTAAAAAGAAGTTATACATATACACGACTTATATTTTAATATTTTACCAAAGATACTCTTACTTATTCGATTTTACTCTTTGAACTTGAGAATTACGAAATAAAAAGAATAGCTTTTCTAATTCTTCTTAACTTTAGCAATAAAATTTTTCTAACTCTAGCGCTAAAAAATAATAATAGTTCTTTTACCAAATACGTTGTTACTATTTAAAAAATATGGCATTGATTGCACTGACATCAATCATATTGTAGAATAAGACTAAGAATGGCCATCTTCAAGTCATGTGTTTGGTGAAGTATGATCTCACCATTCTGTCTAAAGTGTCAACGCCATCTTTTGTTTTGTTTTAGAACAGAATAATGCTTGGTTTCTGATCCGAAGTGATGTCAATTTCTGGCTGATTATGCATTGTTGAAAGCATATTGACTACACGGTTTTTTTTAGGACAGTGCGATGCAATCATTGCATCTTGTTGAAAGCCAAAGACTGTGCTCTTCACATTCTGTCCTTTGGCCACTGTAAATTCCATTGGGAGTTCCGGCTTGTTCTTTCTCATTGTTCCTATCAGTGTGAGCTTTGTTTGAAGAAGTTTTCGTGCAAGTGTTAGATTTGTGAAGAAATTATCGCAAGTGATATTTCGGCCAGACTTTTCAATATCTTCTACCAAATCAAGAACAACTCTTATGCCTTGATTAGTTTCTCGGAACGATTCAGCATCTTTACCAGTGTACACTTGCATTTTCCATGTGTAAGAGCAAGTGGAGTCGCAAATTGTCCAGATTTTTATTCCGTATTTGCCTAGGAATGTACTGTTTAAAAAAGCACCGTCCCCTAAAGCATACCAACTGTTCGTCCAATGTCATACTTGGTCCGGAAGTGTAGAAATCTCTCAAGCAAGAATCCCAAGTCTCAAACACTTCTTCAATTGGTTGCAGCTTGTCAGGAAACCGATTTTGTTGTCTTGACTGTGCATTGTCCAATCGAAGAACCCATAAAATTTCTTGCATCATTCTTCTACTCATAGTGCAATTGAAAATGGGCCAGCCATCAAGTGTATTCCATAGGTGAGCAACGCTTTCATCATTGGACTTATATACGACAATCGAAATAATTACACCAAAAAAATTTTGAATTCTTCATTATCCACGGGTTTCCATGAGCTACCATATATTACGGCTCCTTCATGATTAGTCCACTGACATATAATTTTTCGAATAGGATTCCGCAAAAATAAAGCGAAATTATCACTTATTTCTGAGTACTGAGATTTTGCAAACCTTGTCAGTTCTGGAATTTGTCGAATAACATTATGTGCAGCTGCTCTACCAGATTATTTGCAAAAGGTGTTGTTTGCCAAGTTTCGGTTTTGAAAACGAAGTAGCTTGCCAAAGCAGAGGAACATGGTTGTTTTTCCATTTTTTCTTCAGAAGATGAATCACATAAAAGATATTTCCCCCACGTCTACTTCGCCATCATCTGTAGAAATCGAATCCAAGTCGCTTATTTCTTCTTCTTTGCTGTCACAACTTTCGAGAAAACCCAAAACTGCATCTATGGAGAGGTATTTTGAGATATTGTTTCTTTGCATCTAATTTTTTTGTGATTGTTTTCAGATTTATGTTGGTTTTGTTTTCATTTGTTACAAAGTAAAAAATTTATTTTTTATTTGCAGCATGTAAGCAGTGCAATTGTGAGTTTTTTATTTTTTTATTTGCATGTTTTATTAGGTCACTTAGTCGTAAAACAAATTGGGGTCAATTTGACCCATCTGGTATATGATGCTGCTTTCTTTATTAGGTCATGATAAAGATGTCCAACACTAAACATTTTTTAGGTCAGGAAACCTCTTCAATATAAAATAAAAGTCATAAAGTTTCATAGCGCTGCCGCCAACGATTCAGCCATAATAACTTTTTAAAAATGTAATTGGGGTCAAATTGACCCCATGGTAGACTGAGGGTTAATACTGAATGAGACTTTAAAAAGAAAGTAATTGCGTATCAACTAATTTTTTTTAAAATCAAAAAAAAGATAATATTGAAATTGGTCTATAGTTTGTTACTTCATCTTTATTGCCAGCCTTATGAACAGAAAGGACTTTAGTTGTTTTAGGAGACGAGGGAAAAATTTCGAAATTAAAACAAGCATTTAAATAATACAGCTAACACTGGAGACAAAACCTCGACACAAGCACAATAAAATTAAAATTGCATCTTTACCATCAGCACCGCAACTTTTGTTAATATTTAACTGATGAATAATGCAGCGAAGCTCAATATCACTTTAAAAATTCAAAAACATAGACAAGTTAATACCATTGCATAAATATTGACAAAAATTACACATATTAGAAAGTTTGACTTTTTCAACTTAAACTTTGCCAATATTGCAATTGTGGTTATTGAATTTATTGCAATGCCAAATTGTGTATCAATTTTTTGACCATATACAAGAATTTATTTAAAAAAAGTCCGAGTTGATTTATTTGTCAGTTAAGTCTTCATAATACTGCAAAACTTACGTATATCATGACTCCAGTTAATAATCTTTTGTTTTAAGTAAAGCTTTTTCAATAAAACATTAGTTTTATACAAGCTGTTGGCACAAATTTTATACAGTATTTTTTTCTTGTAGACGTAAATCTAAAAATAAGTCTGGTTCTTTCTGTTATGCATGTGGGTGCTATAAACTGCTTTGTTGAACGCTTTAAAGAAAGTCGATTTCATCTGAGCCAAAAGCTTTTCTTGACGCTTTTATCAGTAGCTATCGCGTCAAAATGGGGCGAACCAGAGAAAATCAAGGTATTTATAGTCTCAACAGTTAGGAGAAAGGTGCTGTACTGTACAACAATGTTGCGCCTTTCTCCTTTCTAAGAGCGTCATGAAAAGCTTTTGGGTCCGATGAAATCGACTTTGTTTAAACCGATACTAAAATTCTGTACCACAAAGAAACTGTTTCTTAAAACCGTTATATCTCTTCGTTTGCGCCTACAAAGTATATTTTCAAATTTTCCCTAGTGACCAATACAAGAAATGATCATCTTAAATTGTCTGTCATAATTGACAGAAAATGCTTCGCGATTGAACAAAAGGAAAATGAAAAAAACTGCTTTTGCCGTTTCCATGGTTTGGTGGGAGCCCCGAGATTACGTAATTGACTGCTATTTTTGCATGGTTAACCGCAAGTGTTGGCAAGAAAAATCGGCATAAGATCTCCTATCCAAGCATTTTCTCAGCCATTCGACCTGTTCCACATTGTGAAGAACTTCCGGTTCCAGTTTTTAGAAGTTTTTCCTCATGTGAAGACAGTGCTTATGATCAGGGGGAGCATCAGGGCTGCCATAACGAGGTAGTTTGTAAATCTGAATCCTTTTTAGATAACATCAATTGGCTATCAGCTCCTGAACCATTTAGCCAAACGGAATTGAATGACTTAGTTTGTGATTTGCGACTGCCCAAGAAAGTTGCAGAGATACTGGTGTATAGCCTGAAAAAACAGCATCTACTTGATGACTCTGCAAAAGTTTCGTATTTCCGAAAGCGAAACCAGTCTTTTGTGACATTTTTCTTAGAACAGAAGCGGTTTTTCTACTTTTACAATATCACTGGTCTGCTCAGGAAAAAGATGTTGCCTCGTACATCCCAACTGAATGGAGACTGTTTCTGGATAGTTCTAAGCCAAGCCTCAAATGTGTTCTTTTATACAAGTGCAATCTTTACGGAGGAGTTTCCGTTGGTCACTCGGTGCATTTGAGAGAAATGTATGGCGACATAAGAGAGATTATCAAATTACTAAATATCATAAGCACAACTGGATCCTTTGCGTAAACTTCAAAATGTTCAGCTTTCTCTTGGCCAACTGAGAGGTTCTACTAAGTATCCATGTCATCTTTGTATGCGAGATAGCCGAGATTAAAAGAAGCATTGGAGCCAGAAGGAGTGGTCTATCTGTGAAACTTTACAAGCAGGCATGCCAAACATTGTGCACGATCTCATAGTAAGCAGAAAGAAGATAGTTTTTCCCATTCCACATAAAACTCGGTTGATGAAGTAGTTTGTGAAGGCACTGAATAGTAATGATGAGTGTTTTAAGCATATAGTTTCTGCTTTTCCAAAATTTTCGTTTGACAAAATCAAGGCTGGTGTCTTCGACAGACTCAGATTCGTATCCTTGCACGTGATGAGGAATTTGTCAACCAGATAAATGACTAGGAGAACGCGGCTTGGCTATCTTTCGTAGCTGTTACACGAACGTTCTTGGTAACTAAGACGTGGAAAACTAGAAAAAATTCAGAAATAGTCAAAAAATAATAGTTTTTTTAAAATAATAGTCAATTAAAACTAATACAGCGCTAAGATAATTTTGCTCTTTATAACTTCAACGATAAAATTTTTCTAACTCTAGCGCTGAAAAATAATAGCAGTTCTTTTACCAAATACGTTGTTGCTATTTAAAAAATATGGCAAATTGATAGCACCGCAAAAAGCAATCAATATTTGTGTTTACACAATCTGTATCGCTTTTTATGAACTGAAAATTCGTTGATGATAATATGTACAGAATAAGATAGAAGTGAATGGCTAAATACTTTAATGCTAAAAAATGTAATAATCAGACAAATAATTGAAAACAAAACGGTATTTCTTAAAAACATATGATTATGATTCAGAAAATAGTGAAGTCAGTTTGATCGATCGGCAGTGAACACATACAACCTTTTCGCAATGATTTTTTAATAAAATGAGACGTAAAAAATAGATTGATGTTTATTAATGATAATTTTTTAGCATGATTTTTTAGAATTAACAAAAATATATTTTCTAAAAAATATTGTACAGTCAGGAAATTTGCACAAGTTTCATAATCTTGCTGAAAGAAAAATTTAAATAAAGACAGAGCCAGAATATTTTAACTCGAAAATAAGGCTTTTTAATAACTCAAAAAAACGACGAACAAACTCAGCATAAAAATGCGTTCGTTTCCGTCGCATATTTTTTTTTATAAATCCAAGTTAAACAATAGTAACTTAAATTATATTACTTTTTAAATTGTTAGAATTCAGCAAAATATTTTCTATACTGTTTATTAACATTTTCTCATCAATTGTTTTTTCTGAAAGCAAGCACATAGCGCTCCGCATTTTTACATTTTATTGTAAAATATTTTCGTTAAAAGCTCAAGTACACTTATCATTATTAAATGTGACACTTTATGAATAATTTAAATTTATATTTAACCATCTAATTTATTTAAAGTATTTCTTAATATAATTAAAGTTTCAATTGTGACGTATTCATTTTAATTGAAATGTAGTCATGACGTAATCGGTACGCTACCCCTATTCAAGTTTTTTTAGTAAAATAAATTTAAGCTATAATGATCATATAGCATCATATTTATCCGCTTTATTTTATCATGTAAATGCTAATAAGCTTTGTTTTATGACGTAATGTCATATGTAATATCACGTGATGGTTTGGAGATATTTCTTCAATTTTCGACTATAGTTCAGTAACTTTATAGTATTACATGTTACATAGCTTGTTTACCAGCCTTTCAACTCGGTCCTTTGTGACGTAACAGTAACTGTCTGGCTGGGTTGTATCGTCGTAAAATAATTACTTAAGAAAATTTAGTATCTTCTCGAAGTTGCTAATTTTTTCTGGTAAATATTTCCCGCTTCATATAAATAAGTAAATTCGTAATTTACGAATTACGAATTTACTTATACGAATAGTACAAATTTTTCGTGCTGTAAATGTCAGCGTTTGGTTGTGTTACTGTTTTGCCTGTGTGACAGGAGACAGTTAGTGAGATCTAAGGCCTTAGTTTGTGAAAATAGTGATTATTTTATTTGAATAAGCTACGTAGATTTAGTTTACCCATCTAGTTGCTAGACGTAATTCTATTAGTCAGTGATCCAATTGGTGACTTCTGTTAATAAACTTCTTTCGTTGAAAGAAGATGTTATTTGAGTGATTAAAAAGTCAGGTTTCAGTTTTCTATTTAAATCCTTTTTGATAGACATATTGTAGTCCTTACACTCGCAGCAGTACTATTTAGTGAGCCGGAAAAACAATAACAAAGAGAGTTTGTTACATTAAACTTTACTAACCGTTGTCTAAATTTTATTAAACTTTTTAGGTTTTGAATAACAACATTGAAGAACTCCAGTTGACTGCAATTTAATATGAAAAGAAATTATCACAGCGGAGCACAAAAGAGACAAGCTAAAAGGAGAAAAATAGCTAAGGCAGCCAGAAAATCTCAGCGACTGAGTTCGTGGCTAACTCGACGAGAAACATCCAAAGCGGATCAGCAAAACGTCAGCATTCGTGAGACAGGATTTACTCCCAAACTTATTGACGTTTCAGGAGTTTCAACAGTTTCAACAAGAGTACCAACGAAGAAAACTCCGATACTACTAAAGATAAATCATATGCAAGCAGGAATGACGACTTTCCCACCATTATTGCAAAGTCAGAGATCGAAAAAGCAACTATTGCAGCAGGTCCCAAACAACCTAAGGACCTTTCCCTAAAAATCCGCTCCAAAGCGGTCTTTTATTTTTAACAAATTATTACCATTATGTAACACAATCAGGCCTAAAACTACAAAGATATTGGTTATGTTATTATTTATGCATGGACCGTGTTTACTGCCAGCCCTGCTGGTTATTTTCTCATAAAAATGTCTCTCTAGGGACTTCTTACGCACTTCAAAACCTTTGGGGAACAACAACAGGTTTGAATGACTGGAGACATTTATCTCAGCGAATTCGAAGCGATGAAAGCTCCACACATCATGCGGGCGGAGTGTGTCATATATCAGCAATCGAGAAGTAGGTGGACAATAGAAGAAGTGTTGCAAGAGTCTTTGCTGGAATAAACAAACTTTTGAAAAAATGTTTTGGAAAGACTAGGGAGTGTTACGTTGATGTTAGCAAAGTGCAACTTATCTTTTTGCGGATCCAGTGAAGAACTTTCGAAGGGTAACAAGGGCAAATTTTTCTCTATCATACAGTTTGTGCCCAAATACGAAACTGCTTTAGACAAACTTTTACAACTACCCAAAGGTTCTCTAAAATATTTAAATCCTTTGATACAAAATGAACTAATATCAGTATTAGCTGAAGAAGTTCTCCGTGATATAAAAAGCGAGCTACAAAGCGCTCCTTTTTTGACCATTATTCTTGATACCACTCAGGATGTCAGCAAAAAAGACCAGTTAAATAGAGTATTTCGTTACGTCAAAATCGATTACCACGATGATGGCACGCCATCAAAACTGAAAGTTGTTGAAATGTTTACTTCATTTATCGAAGTTGAGGAATCCTCTGCTATTGGATTATATAAACTGATAACGAATTCCATTCAGCAGAAGGGGCTTGACATAAAAACTGCCGTGGACAAGGATATAATGGCGATGCAGTGATGAGCGGGAAGTACTCGGATTTTATAAAAAGATCCAAGATGTGGCTCTACACGCTTACTACATGCATTGTACTTTGCACAATTTAAATTTGGTGTTAAAAGATGGCATGGAAGTTGTGACTGAAACCCGTCAATTTTACGACACCATTGAGTCGGTATATAATTTTTTCGAACATAGTATTGTGTGGTGGCAAAATCTTTAAAATGTCCATAATCGTTTTTGCTCAAATCCTATATTAGAAGTGTCGAATCCAACTTGGTGGTCTGGTTGATATGATGTTGTCTATGCTTTGAAGGAAAAATTTTGTGACTTTATGAAATGCTTGACTCACATAATACTTACCAGCACGAAGCCAAAAAAAAGATGAAGCTATGGCAATAAAGAAACAGATAGAAAGCTATAACTTCGTATGCATGCTGGTTGTGCAATGCAAGATTTTGCAGATTGCCAACTTTTCTTTGAAAGTTATGCAGTATAAAAAAAATTGACTTAATTTCTTCCCATAAACTTCTGCAAACTGCTGCTGAAGACATTGCTCAACTCAGAAGGAGTTTTGACGCAATACTAAACAAAGCTTCCACAATTGCTTCTACACGGGATTTGCCAAGACAGTTTTTAAACAAAAGAGCAAAGAAAACAAAAGCCTACTTGGATGAAATATCCGAAGGAATAACTTTAAGCGATCCTAAGAAGCAATTTTGCGTAACTGTGTTTCTTCCGATGATGGACATACTTTCTTGGCAACTAATTAATAGCTTTAAAGAAATGAAACCAGTGGCGAGATCATATCAAGTTTTGTAACCAAGTTTTTCATCAAATGCTTCTCGTCTAGATCTTGAGGTTAAAGCAAGAAAATCTTCTAGCAAACTTTCTGATAACGTCTCTTCGTTGTTTCCTAGCCAAATGGTCTCCATCAAAACGACGTTTAGAGAAAAGATTGCCCATTTAAAATAGACTAAAGAAATGTTTTTTTGATTGTTAAAAATGCATTACATGCCACAACTTATCTTGACGTCTGTACGGCATACATGATGTATATAACAGTACCTGTAGCAGTTGCTACAACAGAGAGGTATTTTTCTAAACTCAAATTGATCAAAAACTTCTTTTAAAGCTCCATGTCCCAAGAGAGATTTAGCGGTTTGGCACTGCTATCGATAAAAAATGAACGAGCTAAGTATTTAGATTTTAGAAAGGGTATGCAGCAGTTTGCCAGCGCAAAAGCAAGACAGAAAAATTTCAAATTTTCTACCACCCGAAAGTAAATTACAGTAGCCTACTTAATTGGCCTCAACGTATTGTGTTTTATTAGTTCGTGTCTTTTGTGGTGATGTCAATGTACTTTACGTTAATTCTTTTTGGGTTAAACAATTCATCCGCATTGCATAGCACATTTCCATTTTGCTGAAATATCGTAAATAGTGCTCATAAAGTACCTTGCCTCAAAAAGTTGGACATAATTTTTTTTCATTATAAAACTATTTTGGTTTGCAACGTTTATTTGATTAAAATTTTATTAAACAATGAAAAAATTGTTGTTGCAGTCTGCTCCCACGAAATCTTTGCTATGCCATTATTTCGATTTAAATACGCTGCAATCAAAAAAATTATGTTAAACCGTGCAACCTTGGTAAAATTTTATTCCAACTATAGCCTTTCATTTGCAGGCACAGTGAACTTAGCTTTAGCCCATTTTACCTGTTCAGCTCAATCCTTTTTTGACTAATTAATTCAATTGAAAAATCTTTCTATAACGCGGAGTCGTCAATGATTCCTGTGTTGAAAAAGTAGCTCAATTGAATATTAAGTACAGAAAAAAATGGGAGCCCCATAATACATGTTTGCACCGGGGCCCCACCTAAAGAAGTTATGGCCCTGACGTAATGTCAGTGCAGTTATAGGCTAAAGCAAAGCAAAAAAATGTGCATTTAACAAAATGATTAAAAGAAAACTAATGAGTTGTAGCTATTGGCTTTTTTTATAAAGTTCTACTTTTCTTATTTTAGTTCTACATTTCTAAATTAAGTTAAAGAATTGAAAGCAATAAAAATTGGGAAAGCCGTGTCAACTATTGAAATCTATTAGAAAAGAACAAAAAATTGTGCAATGAAGTCAGTTGAGTTTTTACTATTCGCACAAGTTTTGTGAACTACTTTCACTATGTAAAATGCAACGAAATCATGTGACAAGTTGCATAGCACTTGACGAATGGAGAAGTAATTAACAAAAGTTGGTGCTATTAATAAAAAATCAATCAACATCAGTATACAATTTTTTGTTCTTTTTTAAATATTATTAATAACTTGGGTAACTTTTTTGAGTCAGCTATTTTGGTCAAATGCTTTGAGCGCCGAGATTGCGATCGACAGAGTCTTGATTCAAAACCAACTCGCGCCATTATGTTGTGTCCGTGGGAAAGACACTTTACGACACTTTCCCCTGCTTAGCGGCCTCAGCTAGCAATTCCAAAGTTTAGTCATATCTTTAATAACTAAAAGAAAATAAATAAAATTTCAACCGGACAACAATATCTAGGCATCTCCAGAAGCACATCGGGATAATTGCTTGTCCTATGTGTTAACGCTCGTCGCTTTTATGCGAGTCAGAAAGATAACTATATCGATGAAATGAAAAAATAAACCTAGTAATTAAAAAATATGACACAAGTTTGCTAAAATATGACCTTATTTTTGTACTTTTAGTCATGAAAAAAAATAAAGCATTTTTACATTGGAGAATTGTATAACATAATTGAGTAAGAAAACACATTTTATCTTTTAAAGTTTTGTCCAGGCTGTATCGCAGCTTCTTTAAAATTGAGAAAAAATTTTCAACAGAAACTGAGATAGGCTGCCCCTTTTAAAGCATTCCACCTTGGCAGGAGAATGCTCCAACAGTTTTATAAAAATGTCTGCAGCAATTTTCAGAAAATTAAACCTAATAATTTTTATTTGGAAAGGGTCCATGCCAAAACGTATAATTCAAATAGCTTCTGAACCAAAAGCAATTGTATCTGAAGTGCTGTTAATTTTTTCGTGTAAATTGCAATATCTGGGTAGTTAACATAGATTTTCTCCAAATCATTGAACACTTCAGATGGTGTTAAGGCTTCCTTTGGTCGCTCCATAACTTTTGTGAAACTTCTTTACATAGTAGAATAATACCTCTGGTCACTTTTCCCAACGTGTCCAAATCGGATGAGTAGGTCTTGACTAACTGTGGGCTGTAAATACAGCACAGCGGTTTTTTTCTATTACTATCCTTATCGATGCGATGAAATCGTCGATAGCTTTAAAATGTGAACGTATATATTCAGCGCAATTATGCAGTAAGTGGGAGGCTCAAGTTAAACGAAGCAAGAGTGGATACATAAATTTAAATCTTTTACTTGCTTTTAGCATGTAGCTTGTTGCATCACTGAGCAACAACAGGAATTTTCCACGTGCGATGTTTATTTTCTTGAAGCAGTGATTGACAATCGTACAAATCAAAATTACTGGAGTTGTCACTCTGTTGCTTGCAGGCAACAAGATAGGTTTTTTTAGATTCTTCAAAGATTCCAGCCAAGCCATCATCATACTTTCACCTCTTACTTCGGCTTCATCTACTACCAGAAAGATTTTTATTTCGACCAAAAATTCTTTCACACGTTCTAACTCTTGCATTACCAATTCCCTAACTTGACCTCGCCAGCCGATTCAGAAGGGCAAAGTTGTCCAAAAGTTGAGTAAATTAATATTGTAATAATTGCCTGTAGAAGTTTATAAAGTGGGATGTCATCTTCTAGGAATGCTTTTACAATACTTATTGTAGAATTTTTTTGATTTGTCGGCAAAAAAATTGGGTTTTTGCTGTATTTTGAGCTGATAAAGATAGTATTTTTCTTTGATACTTTCCAGTTTGGCAATGTTGTTTAACGTGGAAGCGTTTGTCATATTTGACAATCTTAATAGAATAACATGCTACACGCAAGTATGCTTCTTTTACCAATCACCATTTTCATGAAAAGCAAAATGAATTTGATCAAAAACCTAAAATTTTATGAAAACATTTTCAATTTATGACATTAATACTTAAAATTAATCTTACGACCTGACGTATAAAATATGATTTTAATATGAACTTATAATTTTTTGTATAACCATCCAAAGCCAGCTATAACGTGAAATCTGTACGTCTTATAATATGCAAGGTTTGTAAAAAAAATGTGACTTTAATGACAAAAAATTGCCCTACTAATATCATTTGAAAACTTGCGAGTCTTTTTTAAATCAAAATGTTGGTTACATCGCCATAAATTTATCAAAATTTATAAAAATCCAGAGTGATTAATATTTAGTTAAGTATTGCTATTTTTAACATAAGTTTTTTAGCTTGTTTCATCTCTAAATATGGTTTTTCACTCAAAAAATTACTTATTTAGGCTAGAGTTTACAAAATTTACGAGTATTAGCAGTTTTTTTAAAACTTGTTTGTATCCAATAAAAAATATCAAATCTAGGTTAAAAAAGTCAATGCTTAAATTTAGCATTACTTTTTCTGTTAAAATTGTTTAAAAAATTTACTTACTTTATTAGAATACAAAGTTCGCGCTTTTAATGAAATTTGGGAATGCTTATGATTGATATTACCAAATGAAATATCTGGCTATAATTTGTTTTGTATTTGTTGGATCATTTGCTGGGGATTGGAAAATTTTTGGAGAGTACGAATACAAAGTTTTTGAAGAAATGGACTGGGTTTACGCTGATAGGTTTGAAGAATTTCAACAACTCTGTGCTGGTCATGGAGGAGAAGTAGCAATTCTGAAAACTAAACATGTGGCAAAACTTGTAACGAATTCTGCAGCAGGTAAGCTATGTCCAAATAAAATCGAAATTTAGCTATTGAAATAAGAATAAGATAAATTTTTTCTAATGTTTAAAACAAAAAATAAGAACGTTTGAGATACTTAGAAACACAAAAAGAAGTTAAAAATTGTTGTTTTGGTTAAAATAACAAAATATAAAGCTTTCTGCAATTTAGGTCTATATTGATAGACAAGTACACTTTTATGACTAAAGAATTAGTAAATTTTTAAGCATTCTGAAAAACGTACCCCTTTTTTGTGTTTTGGACTTCTCCTTAAAAGTAAATTTAATTTATGTAAAATTTAAAAAAATATTCACTTTTATAATTTTGTTGCAATACAAAACTTATTTTTTTATTAATTATCTTTTCCGGGATCAAAATAACGACAGAGGCGTTAATTATAAAGCAACCTATAGCAACTACCATGATCGTTTTTAGAGATGCCAAACTGTTAATGTCTGGTTGGTGTTTTTTACCCGATACATGTTAGTATAAATATTTGAAAAAGCCGACATTTCATACAAATGCAACCTTACCTGCAACCATTTGTCAAAACTTTATTTCTAAATCTTAAGCGGCTATATTATTTTTTTAATTGAATTTTTTCTGCACGTAATTAGTTAATTTTGTCTGATAATCCAATTTTAATAACAGTGATTCAATCAGTGGTGATTGGTTTGGTACCTAATCGCGATTCATGTGATGGTTTTTCTTGGACCGATGGATCATGCGTTGAAGATGGATATTCTAACTGGGACGTTGATGAACCTACTCAAATTGATAATCAGAAATGTGTAGTAATTGTAAACAATGAAGGAAAATGGAAAGATGATGGTTGTGCAAGCCCAAAACATTATGCTTGCCAAAGATCATCAGGTAAATGTTTTTCTTGAAACCAGCTGGTTTAACATGTTGAAAACGAAATTCTTCAGTATATTAATAAATAACCGATATGTTTTACAGTATATGGCTTTTTAATTACTTCATATGAAATCAAAAAAAATTAGTATGAGTTTACAATATACTCGTAATCAAGAGGACTTCAAAATTTCTTGTTTGATTATTATTTTACTCGAATTTAATTAAAAATACAATTTTTAGGATAAACGAAAAAAAATTCTCAGAGCTTTTAATTAATCCAGGAAATATATAGAACATCGGGATTGCTTACTTCGCTTTTTTCAGTAATCATGCTTGACAACAGTGGTGCTGGACAGTAAAAATTGTCGTTTTACAGATTACGATAGCTGGACTAGCGCTCTTAACAAGTTAGTTTAGAAAGCGCTTCGCACTTGTTTGGCAGTTTCGTGTAAAAAATGGCTGTTGCTTTACAGTTATGTAAATGGATTAGAGTATATTTGCAACAGGCCAAATCATATTTTGCTAACTTTAGAAAAGACTATAGGTACGGCTACAGTTTGAGAAAAGATAGAGAAGCATTGTAGTTCTCAGAAATTGATTTGAAGATAATATAACATTTAGTAAAATAACTACCTAGCTATTGGTACCACAAAGTAGAAAAGCTTAAATTTGGCCAATTGTTGATCAAGCTAGCCGATATTTTATAAAATATAGTACGCAACAAAATTGAAAAATATTCATCAGTACCTATTGGTACTGTTCTTTGCATTAATTGCTCGTACTGTTAAAGTGAAAACCAGCTTTACACTACGAAGTACGCACTGATTTGAAATTCAAACAATTTAAGCTGTATCAAAGCAGGCTCCATGGGCAGTGGCCTACTAAACATTCTTCAAAATATTATGAAAATATCAGATATGCTTCGGTGCCTACGGAAACTTTAAGACAGTAACAAATAACTGAATGACTGCATCCATTCAGCCATTGACAGTTTTAAATGTTACCCTTTGTGCACATCAATAGTTATTCAATAGTTAATCAACAGTGACGGTCGCTAGTATTTTAGTGGTGATTCAGTAATGATAAACGTTAGACAATTTATGACTTGTGATAAATCATCGCTGTTAAGAGATTTATTCAAAATAATTAATTTGAGATTTTTGACACCCCTTTCCATAAAGACATTGTAATCGTTTAATCATTATTATATAAACAATATTATTTTCTATGTTGACATTTGCACTGTTGATACACAATGGATTACTATTGTTAGTATCCATGATAATAAAATGGTACTACTATCACTATTGAACCATTAGTTACAGATTGCAAATCAATATTGACCATGACTCTCAATAGCATATCGACAGCCAATCTATTGTGCAGCTTCAAAGCATTAAATATTCAAATAGATGAAAGCACTCCAGATGAGTTTGTGCATGTTTATGACAAAAACAGTGAAGAGTTTTCACATGAGATTTTGGATGACTTCAATGAGGTGCTGGAAAGTATACAAGCAACAAATGATAATGAAGATGAAAACGTACACACTGTGGTCGAATCTTGCGCACACACTCAGCACCAATAGGAAACATGTCACTTTTTGTGGGTTTGAACACATATACAAAAAAGTTTTTGAAGTTGAAGATCAGTTGTTGTGTCCCGATGTGCAAGCTCAAGCAGGAAATTACTATAATGATCTGAGAAATTCTTTTGAGCCTTTCCAGCAACAATTAAGGCAGGTTATTTTGGATGCCAAACGCAAAAGAAAATGAAATATGCATGAGCTGACGATTTATGACTTGTTTAAATTGCAAACATTTTTATGATTTGTCGGATTTGCTGTAAATATCAATAAATTTTTGTAAAAGTTGAATCTTGATTTTTTTAAAAATTTTTGCGAACTTAATCGGGATGCGAACTTAAACGGGTGCGAACTTAACCGGGAGATTACTGTATATATGAATCAGCAAAAATTGCAAAAAAAAAGCGAATACATTGGAATAACCAAAAACTCTTAATTACTCATTATGTAGAATAAAGAGGTTTATGACGTCATAAAAGCATTCCTATAACTAAACAGAAAATAAAAATTGTCCTGGCTGTTGAAAATTAGCGCAATGCGGTCGTAAACAGCGAAGTACCAATGTGATATTGGTCGAAATCGAATGAGTCTTTGTACTTTTGCACAGTAATGTGTCATTTGCCTCGATGGTAAGAGGTCAAATTACCCCTGTGTGTGCATTTTCTCGATCAATTGAATATATTGCAGGCCAAAAGTGATTTTGGTTATATTCATTAAAGCAGTGGCAGAGTTAGGAGTGATTCCCTATACTCATCTTTTTATAGTAAATTTCTTGCTTGCCATAAAACCAAAGATCTATAAACAGAAAATACTTCATGTAACTTACAAACTGGAATTTGCTTTAAATTACTAGAGAAATATTACGTCATTGCTGCCGCGTTGTACTTCGCAATGGCTTAAAACTTCATACAATCAATGCGCTTTGAATTAAACAGTAAAACTAGTTTCTATGATTACTTTTAAGATCAACTTGCAGACATAATAGATTAAATAGGGGGTGGCGTACCGATTACGCAATAACTACGTAACAATGAAAAAGATGACGTTATAATCAAAAGCTTAAAAATTACTGCAAAACCTTAAAAATCTATATTAAGTTTGAAAATTTAGAAATACAATTAAGAATGAAGTATGACTATAAGACAAAAATGATTGCAATCGTTTTGATAAATAATCTAATTGTTTGGTGTTGATATTATTGAAAAAATTTTACGTTTTTTTTTAAAACTTGTTTCAGTGGATTGTGTTATTGCAAAGCCTTATTTTCAATTTAAAAGTTTTAGCTGTCTTCTCTTAAATTTTTCATTTAGCAAGGTTATAAAACTTGTGTGCAAGTTTTCCGACAGTAAAGTATTTTTTCATATTGTAGAAAATACATATTTGGTTAATTTTAACACGTCATGCTAAAAAAATTATTAATAAACATCAACTAATTTTTTACATCTCACTTTATTCCAAAATCATTGCAAAAAAGTTGTCTGTGTTTACTGCACAATCGATCAAACTTACTTTACTATTTTTTGATTTACAATAAAGTATTTTTTGTGTAAGACTGCTTTACTTTCAATTACTTGTCTGATTATTATAAATTTTTATCAATGAAATATATAGCTATTCACTTCTATCTTATTCTATACATGTTATCATTAACAAATTTGCAATTCATGTATAATGATACTGATCGTGTAAACACGAATTTTGATTGCTTTTTGCGGTGCTACCAATTTGCCATATTTTTTAAATAGTAGCAACGTATTTGTTAAAAGAATTGCTGTTATTTTTTTATTGCTAGAGTTATGAAGATGTGAACTTCGACACCAAAAATACTTTAGCGCACTATTATTTTTAATTGAAAACAAAAATGCAAATCTATTATTTGTTGACTATTGCTAAATTTTGTTCTAATTTTTATGTTTTTTAGAATTTAAATTCATTATTTATCAGACAATAAGATTTTTTTCGTTTAAAAATTAGGCAACTGCAATTACGCATACCAATGCTTTATTGTTTTTTTATTACTTCTTTTCACTGTTTTTGTGTTTTTAATTGTGACCATCAAAAGCAAGATTTGTTTAATTTTAGCTTTATTCTTTGCTTCGAGCAATGCAGAGAAGCTAGTCTCACACAGCCATTACGACAAAAAAAGACATCGAAACTGAATGGCTGCGCTTGCAACTCTAGATTAAGAAAAAGCGATTGTTGGATCATTGACCGATATGCAAACAAAGTCTTCTCTTTTGTATTTCAGTCAATTTATAGAGCTATAAACTGCTTTTAAAGATGTTATTTTCTGTTAAACATTTTGATACTTGAAGAGGTTTGTGATCACACTTTCTACCAATACGACACTCTTTTTACTCAGAAACACCGCCGAAATTTTAAACTAAGGAAGTGCATTCAAATTAACACATTCAAATTTTTTGGATTTTGTTTACCCATAACATTAAATTTCAAATATTTTTTACTTACGTGTTATTCCACCAAAAAAATATCTTTGTTTAATTTCAAAAGTTTAGATATAACCTCTTTTCTTTGAACATAAAGTAAAGTTGTTTTAATTTTTTATTGTTTTGCCTTCACTCGACGGTGTCAGGAAAACAAATTCAAAAAAGCTAGGCCTACAGCTTGCTAATTTTGGTGCCCCCTGACTTTGGGTAATTAATTAGCCGTGCTTATTTTTGGTCAGTGCGAATGGTAACTCTGCCTCTGCAGGTTTACCACTCTTTATTGTTCACCCTTATAAGCTTAATAATTTTATCGTCGGTTAACGAAACGCTGAACTAATGTTTAATTTCTAGATAAACAGTACTGAAAAATATGGATTAGGTACATTCGTGTAGGCAGGTGCGCTCTATTCTTAGCAAAGGCAATCGAGGCGGTGTAAAGCAAGGGTGGGCAAACTATGGCCCGCGGGCCACATGCGGCCCGCGAAAGGCTCAAGAAAATAACTTTACTCTCTTTTCTTTTTTAGTCGTGGTGATTTATAAAAAAATGTCATCACACTCATAGGCGTACCAACCAAAAAAAAATTTGGTGAGGCAATGAAGTTTTGCCCAAATTTTGTGACATTTGCCCAAATCATGATTTTTTAGTACTTTACGAATAAGACAAAATAATTATCTGAGATTCTTAGACAAAGACCATATTTCGTCCCAATATCATGGTGTTTTCCAAAAAAAAAAAGATCTTCACCTAAATTTGGTAACTATTTTTTTCAGTTGATCATTGTCACTACCCTAAAATTTTTGATTTTACCGGAGTTTTTTGTGTCGCTGCCCGAAAGACTCTGCTTTTGTCGAAATATTTTCTTGTTATATGCTCGAAAAATTGGAATTTTACCCAAATCTTGGAAACTCACCGCCAGTTATGGCTATTATCACATTCAATCAATATCCAAAATTTGAGATCACTTTTTTCGAGACGAAAAAGGGTATTTTGGACATCGATTAAAAATGAGGATATTTTTTTAAGAGATTACTACGTATAATGCGCGCGCCAACAAAATCAGCTTGTAAATGCGGCTCTCCAGCTAAAAAGTTTGCTCACCCCTGGTCGAAAGCTTAAAGTCGTAATTTAATTATTTTGTTGAATCCTTGAAGAAAGTTACTTCACGACATTATTCTCTGCTTGGCGGTGTTTGCAAGCAACTGTAAATTTCATTCGTATCGTTGAAAAAAAGCAAAAGACCAAATCTAAACAATTATCTAGTCCAAAGATCGGCATGACCGCATGACGGTTTTTATAAGATTAACATCTCCAGCGTTGTCAAGCAAGTCAGGAGGGTAATTACAGATAATTATGATATTAAATAAGGCTTAAGTACAAAGTTAACACGTAGGATATCTAACAAGAAAGAACTAGTCTAATAATATAGCAAAAGGCCAATCAAATATTATGTGCATAATGCTGTTTTAGCTAATCTTATTTTCCCTTTTCCTTCTTCTTCTTGTTCTTCTTTCGGCTTCTCCTTACTTGGAGTCGCCACAGCGCGACAGTATTCTCCATTTCACTTGGTCTACTTCGTCTCCTTCCCTAGCTCCAACCCTTTCCATGTCTTCTCTCACCAAATCGATCCACCTTCTCCTTGGCCTTCCTCTTTTCCTTCTGCCTGGCACCGCCATCTCCATCATCCTTTTCCCCACGTAGTCTTCTTCTCTCCTTTTTACGTGTCCATACCAACGTAGCCTTGCATTCCAAAGTTTGTCTCCCAGCTTTGCAATTTTCGCGGTCCCTCTCACGTATTCGCTTCTTATCTTGTCCTTTCTTGTCACTCCCAATGCCCATCTCACCATTTTCAACTCTACAATTTCCATTTTTCACCTGTCTTTTCGTCACTGCCACCATTTTCATTCCATAAAGCATGGTTGGTCCAACAACACTCTTGTTCATTTTACTCTTAACCTTTGCTGATAACTTCCTGTTGCACAGAACTCTAGACACCTTCCTCCAACTCATCCATCCTGCTTGGATCCTTCTCCTTACTTCTTCTTCACATTCTCTATCGCTACAACTGTTGAAGGTATTTGAAGTTTTTTGCTCTCTTTACCTTTTCTCCTTTCAGCTTCAACTCTTCTCCATCATCCACACCTCCAACCCTCAAATATTCGGTCTTGTTCCGGCTCACTTTCAGGCCTCTTTTTTCCAATACATTTCTCCAAATCTCCAGATTTTCCTCTAGCTCCCTATGATTTTGTCTAGATAGAACTATGTCATCTGCAAACAGCGCATCCCATGATGCGTCCTTCCTGATGTCCTTCGTCAGCCTGTCTATGATGATGGCAAAAAAATGGGCTGAATGCTGAACGTTGGTGGAGTCCAACACCTACCTTGAATTCTTCAGTCAACCCTGCTGCACTTCTCACAGTTGTTGTCGCTCCGTCATAAATATCCTTGATAATCTTTATGTAGCACTCTGATGTTTCAGCTAACCGCAAGCATTCCCACAATTCCTCTCTGGGTACCCTGTCATATGCTTTCTCCAAGTCAATAAAGGTACAGTGCACTGCCTTTTGCCCTTCAGTCCACTTTTCCAACAGTATCCATAGAAAAAAGATTCCGTCGGTGGTACACCTTCCTGGCATGAACCCAAATTTTTGGTCAGCGATCGTCACCTCCTTCCTTATCCTTGCTTCTATTATACTCACCCACAATTTCATAGTGTGATTTATCAACTTGATCCCCCGGTAGTTTCCACATTCCTTGATGTCTCCTTTATCTTTGTACAAAGGTACAAGCACGCTCTTCCTCCATTCATCTGGCATCTTCTCTCCTCGTAAGAGCCTATTGAAAAACGTTCACTAAAAACTCCACACCTTTATTGCCTGGAGCAATCCATGCTTCCACTGGTATGTCATCAGGTCCTTGAGCCTTTCCCTTCTTCATCTTCCTCAACCCACCCTGACTTCTTCTCCAGAGATATCTTCCATCTTCCTTTCTCTCTCTTCTGTTCTCGTTTCTCTTCTTTCTCTAGGGTTTTCATGGTTGAGTAAGTTGTCAAAATACTCCTTCCATCTCTGTTTCACTTTTTCTTCTTCCATCAGAATTTCCCCAGTTTTACTCTTAATTACTCTTACTTGTTGAACATCCTTGCTTTGTCTGTTTCTCTGCTTTGCTATTTTGAACACCTCATTTTCCCCTCCTTTGTTTCTAGTTTTTCGTACAGTTCCTCATATGCCTTGTTTCTTGCCTTTGCCACTTCTCTCTTAGCTTGCTTTCTCGCAGTTTTATAGGCCAACTTGCTTGCATCATCTCTGATGTTATTCCATGCCTTTTTAGCTTTTTTCTTGTTCTTCAGCTTCTCCTGTACTTCCTGGTTCCACCACCACGTTTCCCGTCTACCTGCCTTGCTAACTTTTCCCGATGTTTCACCCAGTTCCCTTCTGGCAATACTCCGTATCATCTCAGTTATTCTTTGCCAGTCTTCCTGTCCACCAAGTATTCCGCTTTCAATCATTTCCATTTTTCCCTTTTCCCTTTTCCTGATGATGCATTATAATTTTACACAAACTCCTTTCTCTTACATATGGTAGCTTAAATCACATATGACAACTAATTTGTACTGTACTTCTTTATTTTCTTCCCAACGCTTCTCTAACTGAGATCACTCACTCGTCACAGACGTCACTGGACAAGAGTATGACTTTTAGCAAAAACAATGGGTCTAAATTAACCAGTAGTTTTCACAGCTTTTTCAAACTTGTTTGCACCTATTAATTTGGTAATCTGCGAAACCCCGCTGGCACGTTAAACCCAAAGTTCCTATAAAATACAACTTATGAAACTGCTCATCCGTGTCGGCATTTTGTTTCATTAAGTCCGCTTGTATTTAATGTATGAGTGTAGGCAGGGCAAGGCATGTATAGTTAAAAATTGCTTTTTTGCAAACGTATTATTAGTATCACCAGAAAATAATTTACTTATTTATAAAAAAGCATTTTTGTGACTTGTTGGCAAAAGAATAAACAAAACTAGTACCTGATATTTTATTGATTGCTTGAATTAAGCAACAGTAAATGAATAATAAATAGTACAATATTTTTATGTTTTTATTTTAAAGTTGAGAGCCGTAATCGAAGTTTAAATGCCATATCTAAAGAACGTACAATGTAATTGAGGGTTTTTACTGTTAAAATCTTTTTTTTTTCTGACAAGATTTCACAGTACTGAAAATAATTAAATTTTTTTGCTTTAGCTAATAGCCTAACTGTATAACTGTACAATACACATTATTTTTAATCTTTCATTTTTGTAAAGACTTAGTTACATGATTGCTGTGCAATTGTTTTTTGCAGTGTAAAATTCGCTTTCCTAAGCTTTTTAGATTTGCAAATCATATTTAATACTGCTTAAAATCCAATATTTTTAACGACAACTCTCATTGGAAAGATTTGAAATTTGTAATGATTAGCATGTAAGTATATATATACTTTAGTCTATTTTTTGCTTTTCTTAACCCTTTATGACCCAATTTATTTTGTCGGTGCAACCGACTTAGGCACTTTCTTTTTGTAATCTAAATTAAATAACACAAGACAGGTGATTGAGCAAAATATCATCCAAATCTATGATCATACAGCATTAAATAGAATCTTTACTGTATACTTTTACTCAGAAATTAAAGCGAATCTTTTCAGATATAATAACTAAACCCATTTATTTCTAATGTCGTTCATAAACGCCAATGGGTCATATAGGGTTAATAGAAAAATTATTGTTTATTTAATTTTTTTAACCATTGAAACATATTGTATTACAATTAGTTCACAATTTTTGCATGTAATTTTTTTGTTTCATTTATTTATTGTAAATGTTGTTAAAAAAAAAGATAATAACTAATTAAAAAAGTACAAACAAAAAAACTTTAATAAAATATCAAATACAAAATTGTAAATAGGTTCAAGACCTTGAATAACATAGGTTGTTTAGTCAAATCCTTCAGACAGACAGACAGACCAATTTATTTACGAGGATTGTGGAAACAAAACGCAAAAGAAACACACTTAATATACTTATTTGACAAAAGAACAATGTATGACAATTTGTACCACTTTTATAAAATAAAAATAAATAAAATAAATAATAATGAAAAATGACAATCTCGACGGAGACTGCGAAGGGACCGGTTGAGGTCATCAAGTCAATCACTCACCGAACAAAAAAACAAAAAAACAAATGGGCTAGTAGTGCACAGCAATTAGTTGCAAGGATTGTGCGTTAGTAGGTTGTCAACAGTATAATTGTTATAAAAAGGATTTAAAATTAGATTTAAATTTGCAAAATGATTGATTTTGTAGTTCAATAGTGATAGAATTCCAAATTTTTGTTTTTTAAAATTTTATTGATCTTTGACAACGGGACGTAGATAATTTAGGAAGATATAAGATATTATTAGAGTGAGATCTGGTAGGGCGGTTGTGAATTTGGAGGGTTGTAGTAAAGAAGGAAGAAAGATAATCGGGCAGTACTTTTCGGGAGTGCTGGTGCATAATTTTAGCGAATTCATAAATATATAAGTCTGCTAATTTTAAGATCTTTAGTTTGTAATGATATGGCGAAAAGGATGTTTTTGGTGAAATGTTGAAAATTATACGAATGGATTTATTTTGAAGACGTTGAAGTTTTTTTAAAGTAGGATGGGAACGTACTTTCCCAGATCGGTAGAGCATACAATAGATACAATAGATGAGGGTGTATCAAAGAGAAATAAAAAAGTCTAAGAGCAGATAGCGGAAGAATATGTCGTAATTTGCTAAGGATATCAACTGCCTTAGCTAGATTGGTTTCAAGTTGGAAAATGTGAGATTTAAAATTTAATTTTTCATCTAATAACACTCCGAGGTATTTTTGCATATTTGGCTAGAATTTATTTTGGTGTTTCCGTAAGGAAGAATTAGATTTAAATTAGGTACGTTAAGATTGGGAGATATTGGTAGTATAAACGACTTTTGTGAATTAATTTGAATTTTGTTTGCATTACACTAGTCTTTTAGGCGAGACACTTCGATTGCACAGATGTTTTTCAGAAATGTAAGAGAAGAGTGATTTAAAAACAAGCATGTATCATGAGCGAATAGACGGGGGTTGGTATGAAGAGCATTGGGGAGGTCGTTGATATACTCGTAAATTAAGAAAAGAAGTGGTTCAAGAATTGAGCCTTGAGGAACGCCAGTATTAATAGCTTTATATGAAGAAGATGCATTAGAACCAGCTAACTTGAAAAATTAGATAACTTTATAATGCATTGGCATAGTCTACATGGTTATGAAATAAATATTAATCAAGGGCTTTATCAAGTAATAAAATATCAAACTCTATGGAGTGCGGTCCATTTTGGACTCCTGGTATATCCGATTCCGATTAGGTTCAAATTGTTTGCTTTCAGTAAGTTTAAAATTTTTTGTTTATCTAGCGTCGGCAGCGTGGTCGAGTAGGTAAGAGCATCTTGACTGTGATCGACATGGTCTTGTTTCAAAATTTTCCCGCCATTCTGTTGTGTCCTTGGCAAAGACACTTTTACGGCACTTTTCGTCGGTCTGAGCAAACATTTTTGAATTTCAGTCATAGCTCTATAAAAGTAAAAACCAATTTATAAAATTTCAACCGGACAACAATATCTTGGCGTTTCCAGAAGCATGTCGAGTTAATTACTTGCCGTATGTACATATATTGCTTTCGAAGTGTTTTGGCGAGTCAGAAGAATAAGTTTAGAGAGGAAATAAAAAAAATCAAACTTAACAGTTTTACATTGGTAAAGAACATTTTTATAAAAAAACTAAAAACATGATTTTAAGAAAACTTTATAAAATATTAAAGCTATGCTACAAAACAAATGTTATAAACTAATTTTATTAAGATAGTACAAAAACATGAATAAAAATTAAGTTTTACTTAGATTTACAGTAATTATCACATTTATAGAAAGAAGAAACATGGATTAAAAACACGACTCGTATAAATTCTATTTTAGCAAATAGTAAAAAAAACTGAAGCTAAATATTTATAAACTATCTTATTTTAAAATTTATTTCTTTTTATTTTTTTGTTATAATGATTTACACTGCATGAAGCAGCTCAACTGCAATGTCAAGATCCGAATCAGAGACGCAATCAAATGCAAGACATCGACTTTTATTAGTGTTTGAATAATTTAAAGTTATATTAGTTTTGCTCCATTTCCTTTTTAGTGTTGTAAATATGTAAACTTTAAATGTTTGTTCTGCAACTGGAGACCCTATACAAAGATATATTTATAACACATATATAGGCCTACATGAAAATAGCAAGAAACAGGATATAAATTTCATTTCTGCTAAATTGAATTTCATTTCTGCCAAATTGAATTTTATTTTTGCGAAATAGACTTGTACGGTAAATGGTATAGTCTGCGTATAGTTTGTCGGCTTAGTTGCCTTATTCTCTTATTGCGCGCGTATTTGTTAACTCAAAAGCAAAAAGCGCGCAGCACACATGTAAACAATTGTTTCACATGTTCCGCTACTTTCCTTTTCCAGGTTTTATTCTTTGAATTTGTGTTGTCTCTTGCTTTTTTTCCTTGTTTAATTGTTTTGGTTTCTGATATGCTTTGCTAATGTAATATTTATCAAAAATTAAAAAACACAAATAGAGAAATAAATTAGTATACCGTAACTGTTAATAGCAAGTAAAAACAAAATTTCTCGATAAAGCGCTACATGTAAATTTTCAATAGTTGATGGCATTGAAAAGTGCTTCTAAGTCATTGTTATATCCGTCAGAGTGAATCTTTGAGATAAAAAATACTTTTAATTTTTGTAATGTCAACAGTAAAAGCAAGGTAGAAATATGTTCAGCATCAAATCCTCTTGGTAAATGTACGTACAATCCTTTATTTGATGAAAATGTTGCAAATTTGAGTTTAAAAATTATGATTACAGTTTCATCTTAAGACTTTAATTCTGTATATTACATGAATGAAATTTAGCAAAGGCAGCAAATTTAAAATAGCCTTTATGTTAAACTATCAAGTTGTATAAACTTTAAGATACACCCAAAAAGTAAAAGACTGAAATGTTAAATTTTTTGGGGTAAAAAAAAAAATTTCACTCAGTTGCAATCAATATTTTCAGAAACGAGAGATGGTCAACAGTTATAATTTAATCACTACTACCAAACATATGTCAGTCAGAACAACGAAGAAGTTTTTTTCTGAAGATTAATTATTTGTTTAGACCAGGGGTTTTCAATCGGTGGGCCATGGTCCAGTGGTTGGCCACAGTATGTTTTCAGGCGGCCACAGAGCATAAATCAAAACGAAAGCAATATGTACAGTATAATGAAGTTATTATGGTCGAAAAATTTGAAACAAGTTCCCACCAAGGACCTTTTTTATGTTTTGGGGATGAAAATTGAGAAATTACAGACAAATTCAAAGTGAAGACTTTCTTTTTTAGAGATCACCAGATTTTTGCGACGGGAATTAAATTTTGTTGATCGAAGTGGGTCGTTAAAAGTTATCTTGGGTTGAAAAGTGGGCTACGGTATGAAAAAGGTTGAAAACCACTGGTTTAGACGAAAAGTGTGTTTAAGATAAGAATAGATTCGCTGACGCATTGTCAATACATTAATCACTTCACTCTCTAAATAAAGCAATTTTATTTGTTTATTTGCTTCAACTAAAAAAAACCGTTTTTAAATTTAAAAATCGATTCTGAAACATTAAGCCCATTATTATGAAACTTGCCTTGTACGCATGTAAATGAGTAATATGATCAACCCTGTTTTAACTGGGAGCGTAAATTAACACAAGAAAAGTTTAAAGCAAAAACTAACGATAGGCGGAAAATTGACATTTCTAAAATTTATTAATCAGCGCTGAGTGTTTGAAGTGCTGGTAAAACTTGTTTGGTTTTTATACAACAATGGCCCGATTTCTTAAATTAATTATTATATAGGTATAGCAATCGGATAAAGCAGTCTATGACGTCACATTGCCTTAAAAATACAATCAAATGGGCAATGAATTAAAACGGTAAAACAATACGTTATACTACACTTGTAAGAACAACTTGCAGACAAAATAAGTTAAATGGAGAGTGTACCGATTACGCAATCAATACGACATAATGAAAAAATTACTTTATGATTAGAAGCTTAAAATTATTGTAAAAGAATGAAAATAAACTACCGAGTGATGAGGTCAACATTAAAATTATGAATGAAGTGTGGTATAAAAAAATTTTTAAACAAGCTGCATAAAGAAACACCAGACTCGAGTTTCGCTCTCATTAGGGCTCATCAGTGATGCTTATCTCACCGCGAATCGAACCTGGGACCTATAGGCTTCCACGCAGGTTACTATACCACTAGACTACAGATCCCGGATGACAGATGGACTCAAAGCAGCTGTTATAACTTAAATTAATTCCAAATCCTCTTAATTCTTCAAATATAAATTTCTCCTTCGCTCGTCAAGCTCAAGGAGAGTAAGCGTGATGCTTAACGCTTGTCGGGTAAGTCCCGGTCATGAGGTACGGCCTTGGAATTACAACATAGTGGATTCTATGTAGGGGAGAGCCTCCAACAGTGCGCCGGTGCAAACAGTGCGCCTTTGCGTTTTATTTTTTTATTGTTGCATAAAATAACATCGTAATTGCATTATCAAAATTTGCATTAAAATATCAATTTCTCTTTGTATTTTCAGAAATGCTAAAAAAACAGAAAATTTTTTAAAAAGGTTTTTTAATTTTTATGGAAGTAAAGTTAGTTTTTGCTGATAAAAAAAATTGTTTTTTTTCATTGCATAAAAGCACTAGGAATTAAGTCAAAATGACATCAATTTCTCCATAGCGTAAAGTAAAGCCTGGTAAAAGATAATAATCGATTATTGTAGCTTTTCTCTGAAATCAAGAGTTAAAGTCAAAATGGCAGGTGTTCCTACAGTGCGCCACTCAGTAGCACCTAACAGTGCGCCAGGGGGCTCACTGTTGGAACAAACATTTTACATATTATTCTATTGCTAAAGAAACATACAAAACATAATCTTCATATATTCGGCTTTACAAATAAGCTTTTTCATTTACGCTTGTATTGCTATTCACAGCAAAAGAACTTTTTCTTTCAAAGAAAATTTTATTAAAACGATATGTGTGGGAGCGATGGTGACCTTAGTTCAAAAGAAGATGATCTAAACGAAAAATAGTTACCGAATATTGGTGATTATCCTATAATCATGTTGTTCTCCAAAAAACAAAAAATCATCACTTGAAATAAATCCCATTTTTCTTACTTTTTGTCCAAAATTCATGGTGTTCTCTAAAAAAAAAAGGTCTTCACCTAAAATCTCTACCTGATTTTCTACTTTTTGTCTCAAACCAGCTCACCTTTTCTAATTTTGTCCCAAAGCAGCGCTGTTCTTTATTTTGTTCAGAAATAAAGGTCATCGTACAAGAATTCGCTGGTCATGCAACGCATAACTTGCATGCCCTGACCGCACGCCACTGGTGTAGGATACCCACAAGTTAAAATGTATATTATTTTTTTAATTTCAAAAAAGTAAAAGTTGTTTATTTATTTATTTGCTAATTAAAATAGTTTTATTTTTTATGTTTTTGTGTTTTATTCATAAGTTACATGTTATATGTTGACTTATTAATGGTAAACTTTGCATTTGCTTGTTTAAATTGGTTTTAAAGTTGTTTTGAAAGTCTATGTCCTGTTGTTTGTGTATCCGTTGATTCTGATCCTGACATTCTAATTGAAGGGCTTACTTCTAAATGTACTTAAGTCACATAATGTCAGTTTTGAGAAAATAATGTTTAAAGTTTTCAAAAACCCTGGCAAATCAGAGTAATGATGAAAAACCCCTAAGTGCTATTTTATTATATTATATCTGTATCACTCCTTACATCAACAATTTTTTAGTGTTTAATTATGACGTCATAAAGAATTAAAGCTTGTTTTTCAAAATGGACTTAGGTACTTTTATTGGAAATTGTGACTTAAGCACTTTTTTACAAAACTGACAGTTCAGTTTAGATGAAAAACTCAATTTTAGATAATAATATTGGTAAAATATATTCATTTTTTAACAAATAAAATGCAAGAAAAGTATGTAGGATCTAAGGGGTGTCAAAAATAAGACGTGGTGAAGTATTTCCAAACCAAGAAAGCATTATGCTACTACTTCAGCACTCTTTAAGATTGCTTTATTGCTAAATTACCACGTGATGGACATTTTAACATGCGATTTATTTCGAATTAACTTGAAAAACAACGATTGCAATGATAATAGAAACAAACAAAATGTTCAGAATAAAGTTATTTAATAAGTTCGTCTGGAGTAAGAAGAAATTTATTATTCCAGCTGTAATCAAAAAATTTTTATTCGACTTCCTTTTCAAGATCGCTTTCCTGCTGCTCCTCAGATTGGGCTGATAGTGTGTTATAAAAAGTGACATCGTCAGAAATTGTGACATAGCCCAACAAAGTTGTGATGTCATCAAACTTGGCCTTTTTGATTTTAAGAAAATTCAAATACACAGGAAGCAAATTTTTAGATGCGCACAGGAGTTCTCTAAGTTTTTTCCTCTTTTCAATATACACATTTCCGTCAAACAGTCACCAGTCATTGAGAAGCGACACATTGGCTGCTGACCTCTTTGAAATAACAATCCTCGTATAATAGCGATGCCTTTAGGAGGACGTAAAAACAAATCAAATTTTTTTTTATAGTTCTTTACTTTTATAACAGGATACCATCATTAGAGAGGTCATCTGTGAGTGGATGCTCCACATAAGCTATCTGAAATGGATTTAAAATGTCAGTGTTTTTTATTTCATTAACCCATTCCGATGGCTTTATAACTCTATCTTTTCTTTTTCTTCGTTTTTCAATACGAGCAAAATTGCGATCACAGGGCAGTCTGCTATGTCCCGGAAGTGGATAAAAAACTTGAATTTTTTCTAATTTTTGATGAACTAGGCACTGTAGATAAGCTACAATATACTTATTTTTATTTTGCGAAAAGCAGTTATCAACAAAAATTTTAAGGTTTTTTGTTGTTGCTGGTAAAGTCGAGAGGTAATGATCTAAGCAAGAGATTACCTCATTAGGGCCTCTACCAGTATAATGTTCTGCATATAAATACATTGTTGCATTCTCATGAATACAGTTGTGAATGCAAAAATTATGAATCCAAAGCTGCCTTTTGTAAAACTCCTGGGATACTCCTGTTAAAGGAAGGGGCAAGTTTTTTTGCAAATCCATTGCTATGACCGCAGTATCACCATCAATAACTCTGGCTAGTGGAGATTTGGTTGCTTCTTTAAGTTGCAAATTAAACACATCTGCTTTACGTAAGTGCAGCTCATTTTCCAATTTTTTTTGTTTTACGATATCTTCATTACCATTTAATTCGACGGCTTTGTCGGCAGCCTGGTCGAGTGGTTAAAGCACCGGACTGATGATCTCGGTTCAAAACCCACTTGCGCCATTCTGTTGTGTCCTTGGAAAAGACACTTTACGGCGCTTTCCCCGGCTTGGTGGTCTTGACAAGCAGTTCTAAATTACAGTCATATCTCTACTAAATTACTAGCGGACAGCAATATCTTGGCATCTCCGGAAGCAGGTCGGGGTAATTGCTTACCCTATGTATAGCACCTCCGTCGCTTTCCTGCGAGTCAGGAGGATAAATATAGAGATAAAGATAAAAATAAAAAATAAAAATAAAAAAAACTTTGATTTCTACCTGTTGCTTTTCACAAGTGTCACAAATATCACTTCGAGGAAAACCAAACGAAATATTAAACTCGCAATTGAATAATTTGCTGTACAGGGAATATTTACACACTGATGAAAGCTCTGGATGTTCAATGAGAAAAATTCTATGCATTTTGGCAACGTTAAGAGATGAATCCAAATACTTTCTCCTGCTATTAATACTACGATTGTAATGACTTTCTCTGGCAGGAAAGTTTTGAATATGCTTCCGAATTAAATTTTTTATTGATTCTTCTACTTCGGGATTATTGCTATGTTTACCTGATTATCTTTGGTGTCAACACTAAAATTTATAATCTTTCTTTTTAATCTACTAGCTTCTATCCCATGCAAACCTAAAAAAGCTGCTTTGCATACGACTACAGATCTGTCTTCAACAGAAACAGCGTATGAAAAGCTATTGCGCTTTTTGGTATAAGTTGTTCGTGGACGTCGACGAATATTTTCAGTTGCTTTTTTTGTGATGCATCCTCGTAAATAAGTGTTTTGCATTTCATGATTTGACATTGCATAAAAAGTTTCAAAAATTTCTTTTTGTTGGTTGTCATTCAACTCAAAGTAGCAGTGACAGCGACAATTTACTATTTTTTGCATTTTTCCTGTAATAGTTTTTCCAGAATAAGAAAGATGAGGCTCACCTAAAACAGAAATTAATTACTTTATTTTTATGATGGATTTGTTTTAAACATCAATTAATGATTTTCTTTAATAGAAACAATATGGTGCAAAATTGAAAAACCCTAAGAGTATTTCTTTTACCCCTAATCTATACGTCCTATTATATATAAGTGAAATATTAAATACATTACTATTTAATTAATTTTTAAGTAATAAATTTTGAAATTGATAAAAAAAGGCAAACTACAATGAGCACAATCTGGCTAAAAAAGCTTGCATCCCATCTAAATTAAATAATCAAATATATAAAAATTACAAAGATAATTAAATTTTTTTGAATAAAACTCCAAAAAATTATTTAAATTCGATTCATCTTATACTTATGATTAACAGCACTAAGTCTACTCTCATTCAATCAAATTGCTTAATAAATTTAAAGAGAACAAAAAAAAGGTCCCATTAAGAAGTAACCGTAAGCGAATCTTTTCTGTAAAACTAACCCGGATTCCTTTGCGGTTACTATCGTTTCTTAATAGCAGTCATGGATATTCAAAAATAGGGGCCCAAGGCAAGGATTTCCAAAACTTGATGGATGTACTCTAGAATAAAAAAGGGTTTTGATCTCGTACCCCTTTTTTTCCAAAATCATAGTGATCTCTAAAAAAAAAAGATCTTCACTTTGATTTGATCTCTCTTTTCGCTATTTTTTTCCAAAACACATGCTCATCTTTGTTTTGAAAAGCTAAAAAGTGGCCTTCCCTAAAGTGATGACTTTTTTTGAGATCTCTTTGTTTTAGAATACTGAAAAGTTGCTCCCCGTTAAGCAAAATATAGCTCTATTTCTTCATAGTAGGACCATGACGGTGGCCCCCTAAAGTAATTTAATATTACTGATTTGACTCTTTCTTAATCAATCATTGCTTCGAATTAATTGTTTTGATTGCAAAATGCTTTTATTATCTTACAAAAGATGTTTTTGATTATTTGTAAAAACCGTTCAAAAATTATTTGTGGTACTTATGTAATTATTTTCTACATCTAAGTTTTATTAAAATACTTTACTCATTGCAAAAAGTTCTTTGTCTCACCTGCATGATTGACTGCAAGTATGCGAATTCCTCGGCCAAATAAAATAACCCAAATGCGGGTAAGTTGATTTACTTAATGTGGTAGTTAGACCAAGAATAAAAAAAAATTATATCATAAAATTCTGCTTTAACAGCAAAAGAAATGTGATGGACCTAATGGTCTATATCAGTGCTACTCAAACTTTTTTATGCCGCGTACCGGCTGAGCACCTTCCCTCACTTGACGTACCGGTCAATTTGCGAAAAAAAAGACAAGAGCAAAATCATTATTACTTTTGTAACAAATACACAATAAAAGCAAGTCACAAACACTTTTATTATTTGTCTTTCGAATTCTGATGCGAAGTATGCGCCTGCTTATTTGCAACCAGCTTATCCAATTGCGGTTCAATGAAAGACAATGCTGCTTGAAGAAGAGCATGGATATTCAACGCGTTTCTGTGTTTTCCCTTTAAATAGCTCATGGTAGAAAAGCCGGCTTCACATAGATATGTAGAAGGAAATGGAAGCAGTGTTTTAATAGCCATGCCACTCAGTCTCGGATATTCTGCTTTTATTTTGATTCAGAAGCTTGCAAGAGAGTTTGATTCAAAAGAGTTTCGCAAACCTTCATCAGCAGATAGCTCCAATAATTTATCTTTTAAATCGACACTTATATTTAACTCTTCTACGTTTACAGTTGGGGCAAATGGGTTTCGAATCCATTTATTTCCTCTTCGTGGATCTTTTTGTTCCGGAAAATAATGTTGAATACGTTCCACCAAATTTGACAAATGTTCTGTGGCAGTATCTTGAACACATTTGACGTCCAAATTGTCTCCTGCATCGTCAATAACAGTAGCTAACTGAGGAAACATGTCGTAACAATTGTTTGAGACTCGAATCTTCCATGCTTTCAGCTTTCGTTGCATGCCGTCAATTTTATCTGCTGTTGCAAAAAGTGAAGCATTTCTTCCTTGCATTGAAATGTTAAGGCCATTAATAATAACGAAAATGTCAGTTAGGTAAGCCAGCAAAGCAAGCCATTGTGAATCACGAAGTAGCTTCGCCCAATCTGGCTTTCTGTCATGCAAAAATACTGCCAGTTCGTTTCAGAGCTCATATACGCGTGATAAAACTTTTCCCCTCGACAGCCAACGCACACTGGAATGAAATAATAGTTACCTGTGATCTGCTTGCATATCGTCGCATAAAAGGGCAAATAGTCTTGAATTAAATGCACTTCCTTTGATATAATTAACAATTTTTACGACGTCGCAAAGCACATCATTTAACTTCGTTGACAATTTCTTGGTTGCAAGACTTTCCCTATGAATAAAGCAATGCGTTGAAGCACATTCTGGAGCCAACTGCTTAATTCGTGTAATTACTCCCGATATTTCTCCTATCATTGCAGCAGCACCATCGGAACATACTCCAACACATATCTTCATATCTAATCCTTTGTTTTCAATGTAATCAATAATAGTCTTTGATATTTCTGCACCAGTTGTTCTACGTGGAAGAGCAGCAGAGAAAAAAACTCTTCTTTTAATTTTCCTTCATATTCATAACGTACATACACCATCAAAATTGCCATGTTTCCAATGTCTGTGCTTTCATCTAGCTGTAAAGAATAGTACTTGGCCAGTTTAATTTGATCAACTAGTTGAATTTCCATATTATCAGCCAAATCAGCAGTTCGTCGAGCAATAGTGTCGTTTGAAAGAGGAACTTTTGCAGTCTTTGCAGCTGCTGCCTCACCAAGTACTTCTAAACAAACGTCTTGAATACAGCCTTTCACTAATGTCTCACCAATACTGTACGGTTTTTGAGCTTTTGCAATTCTTAGCGCCACTTTATAAGATGCACGTAAAGCTTTAGTATTTACATGAGCCAGGCTGTACATCTGTTTTTGTGCACTTTTTAATTCACTTCGTTTCCTTTCAAAAAACTCTTTCGGCTTAGAACTATAATCTTTATGTTTTGAATGTAAGTGTCTCTTTAGATTTGAAGGTTTCATTGAGTCATTGCTAAATACAACTCCACAAACAACACATTGCGGTTTTTGTACACCTGCCTCATCTGCGGCAATGAAGCCAAGTTTTAAATACGATGGATCATATTTTCGAACAAATGCTGAACGACTTCTTTTTGCAGTCAACACCTCAGTGCTTCCAGCATCACTTTCTTTTAAATCACAATCACCTAGGTCTAAAACTGATTGTCTCTGTTTCATATATATGTCCATAGGACCACGCTTTGCCATTTGTAAAACTTAGCTGAAACTACACTTTTTATAGGCTAATATGGGCTAACAGCTAACTTACTTTCTAAAAGAGAACAAGGTTTATAGCTTCAACAAATCTATGTAAAAACATGCTCAACTCACTACAATCATCTGATATTTTGAAGTCAGAGTGTGGCCGATCGATTGAGCCTCTCACTTCTCTACTCGCTACTGGACGCTGCAGGTATAGTCAAGTACGTGGACACAGCACAAACACAAAAAAAGCATGATCATCTCGCATCGAACATTGCGATACTTTGTTGAAATAATGGATAACAATTACGAAATAACATTTCTTTGTGACGTAAATGGTAAGTCGTTGTAGTAGCGGCCCACCAAACAGTCTATAGCTGGGAAAGCAGATTGAACATTATCGTTGCCTAAAAATTATTATATAGACGTTCTGATCAACATAAAACAAATTACTCAATTTACAATTTCTCTTAATTGACCGCGTACCGGCAGCCAAGTGCTCGCATACCGGCACCGGTACGCGTACCGGCGTTTGAGTAGCACTGGTCTATATCAGCCAACAGCATGACTAAAAGTACAGTTATTATAAAAAAATTAAGTTTTAAGAAATACACAAAAAACAAGAAGTGCAATGAATTCAACAGCGTATAATACACAAGGTTTTTTTTAAAAGCTATTTACATAGATGGCGGAAGAGGTTAGTGGCAGTAGTCTAATTGTGCAATAAAATACGCCCAATTCAAATATTTTTGATTGATTCCTAAGCTCAATACTGTTTCCCAAAGGTGGACACTTTTTACAACCAACGCAATTGCATTGAATCCAAGTTTCTCCAAGTTTATCCTGCATTTTTTCACATGTCACCTCATATGAAACAAAATCAATTGTCATGTACAAGACTAAATCGTAATTGCGATTATATAAAGCTCATATCAGTGATTAATTAGAGTTAAAATCATATAAATGTCTTTTTTTTGAAAAAACACCAATTCCATTTTAATTTTTTTTTGTTTATTATTTTGGTGGTTCAAATCACTTTTTTGTTTGGTTTTCCCTGTTCTTCAACATATGTTTTTTCCTGTCTAGCAGTGAAAACAGTTGACATTACAGTTTATATACAGTATTTTTGATTAATTCTATGCATCAACTATGCTTCAATCACCTGAATTAATTATGCCACATTTTAAGGCTGAAGAATATGGTCTGTTCGTCACTTGCTGGTTTAAGAAAACAAACGTTAATTTTTTTTGAAAAATATGCAAACTAACGCTTTAGTTACCTGTATACTTGCTACTTAAAAATGTTTTGTACCTAACAAGAATATAAAAATATTCCGACACACTTCAAAATTTTTTGGGCCCAACAATAACATGTTGTTGTACTTTGCCTATTTAGCTTTGAATAAGCTAAAATTGACGCAGTACGTATTAACCATGCTAAAGATAAGGCTCATGATCTCAATGTCAAAAATTTATGCTTGATTGATTAGATAATAATGGTGAGTCCATCACCCATTGAATTAACTAACCTGGTTTTCTCCTATTTAAAAAATACTCATTTTACCAATCAACAGCCAAGATCACCATTTTGGACGGATCAAACAAATAAAATTTTTGTGCAACTCACAAAAAAAATCTAGGTCACGAACTAGTTAAAAACGTAATAGTTGTTCTTTTCTTAAATAAAAGCCCGTTTCCGCCCCGAGCGTTGACGATTTTGTGTTTTGTTTGTTTGTCATCGTCGTTTGGAAGAGCATCCACTCTGGATCAGTTACAAACAAGAATGGGACCTAAAGTTTATCCTTTTAATACCCCAGGTGGCTGTACTTCCTGGATCAGATGCTAGCAGTGATGGTGGCACTGATCCTGGGTATAAAAACACGGAGCCTGGAAGTATGTTCACAATACTCCGCGTTCCAACTGTAATTAGTCCAGTGAGAAGCGCGGATGACGATTACGGCAAAGTTTTTTAGTTGATTCTGTGTAGCTGGCACAAATGGGCACCTAGATCTTATTTCTCTTGGCGAGCATCTGAGAACTCACTTAAAAGACCATGCAGGATAGGATCATGGTCCAAAGATCCGCGGTAAAACAAAGATAGTGTCGTTTTTAGTCGGCAAAGCTCAGCTGGCTGGTTGCCTGAAAATATCGGTCGGTGGTTTGTCAGAGTGGGACGCAGGCATCCAATGACTATGCGCAAGGTGTCATTTAGGACAGTTTCTACAAGGCGAGTTTGAACGCTGCGCGCACCACTAGACTAATGCGCATTTTTCAGCGGTTAAATAGACTAGAGATCTGGCAGCTGTGCGCAGTGATTTGGCACGAGCACTTCATTCTGAACCTACAAGTCGCCTCAGAAGGGCGATAGCTAAAATATTTTTTTCGCAATGATATTAAATGGTGACGAAACGTGAGAAATCTGTCACTCTAATTTAAGATAAGTTGGGGTTGGAAAAAATGATAAAAATCTATTACTGTTGTTTACTTTCGGCTTGCGTTTGGCTTCTCGGTTATTTAAATAAAAGGCTGTTGTCACCATTTTAGTGTGACTGAGCTTTAACCTCCAAGTCTGAATATAGACTGAAAGTATAATCATGTTTTGACTTAAAATCCCATCTAAATTCTTTCAGTTTCCAAAAGAGGGCAACAATGCTAAATCGTCTGTATTAGCAAACTTTTTGAAAATTCTGTAACTCTTCGAAGACTCTTTGGGTCTAACTCTTTGAGTTACCACCGGCCTTTATTGGCATCGGGATTGCAACTACAAGCGCTCTTCTATAGATCTTGGGAGTTTTTTTTGACGCAAGCAGGAAAAAAAAGTCACGTAACCAGGATTTTAAAGCAGCTGCAGCTTGGACTATAAGCTCTGGGCAGATGAAATCGGAGCTTTACCTGGTTTTAAGTGTTAAAGAGTGAGGGTTTTAAGAGTGAATTCTCTCTGTAAAAAAATCTCAGAGATATTCACTGAATCTGGTTTTATGGCCATCTAAAGGTCAGACACTTCTTGATAAACAAGTCGAAATGACTTGCGTTCAACGCCCCTATCATCCATTTTAACAAGCTAAGATACAGTAACATTAGCCAAAACGGGACAGTGACAAGGAAAGTGTCTTGACCTACCAGTAAGGTTGTTCAAAATACTCCATGCTTTACGACGTTAGCGTGAAAAGTCGATGCTCCGAACCGATTCGGACCATCGATCTCTCCGCTTTCTATCAAGTTTTGCAAATAAAACTGTAGCAGCCAAACTTGATTCGTCTCACTGAAGAAACTGCACAACGTTGTATAAAGAAATTCATATTCCGCATAACAACAGGAAATATAGTTGTTTGATAATCGAGTAAGACAGTCTTTTTGCTTTTTGTTGCCGTCTGTTTGCTTATTGATTTTTTTAAAGACTCGTTTCCACTATGAGCGTTGGCGGAAACATTCTTTACTTGTTTTATTTTTTCTGTTAGCGTTTTAACACAGAAAAAAGTAAAAAAAGTCAATTAAAAAACAGAGAATTATCTCGTCAACGCTCGTAGTGGAAACAAGCTTTAACTTTTTTTTAGCTGAAAAATTCTACCAACATATATCTGATTTTATCTTTGTATTCTAAAGTTTTTATTACATGCTTTTACATATATGTCGTTTTTGGATGTTTCATTGAATGTAAATTGTAAAAATTTCAATTTTTTGAAATTTGTTTTTAAATGCTTATCAACTTTTATACACTATCAGTTTTACACTGTTACAAATAAATACTAAAGTAATTAAAAGCATTACTTATTTCGCAAATAAAGCAAAACCCTGAAAAATTTTAATTTACGAGGTTGAGTCAAAAATTATTCTAATTAGTCAAATTAGTCAAAAATCGCTTTATCCCACAGCGCACTCCTGTGTTTAAGTTGGATTCAATTTTTCCTGCACACGTGAACTTCCGTGTCACGTAATCACGATCAGCTGTTTTATTTATTTGATTGATTGTTACAGGCGTTTGTTTAGTCGACAAAAATGGCCGCTCCCGTAGCAAGATACACTAGTGAAGAACAGCGCGCAGTGATCCGTTTTTTATGCTTAGAAAGTGTGTCAAGGGCTAATATTACGAGAGATTCTTAACACAAAATGGAAACAGTGCACTACCAAACAGAAGTGTGTACAAGTGGATCGAGAAGTTTAAAAGTGGCCGGAAAAACGTGGACCATTAGAAACATTCTGATTCACAAGTAAAGAAGAAATTCAAGACCCAACTTTCGGCAGAAAAGGTTATGCTTACCAATTTTTGGGACTCAAAACGGCCTATTCTGAAAGATTATCTTGAAAAGAAGAGTACTATCAACAGTTCAAGGTATTGTGTTTTGCTAGCTAACAGCCTGAAGCCAGTAATTTGCACCAAACACCGGGGTCTACTGTCAAAAAAGTTTTGCTGCTGCATGACAAAGCATGCCCACATACGGCTAGAAAAACTATTGAAACCATTAATTAATTCGGCTTTGAAGTGCTAGAACACTCTGCATACAGCCCAGATCTTGGCCTTTGGACTACTATCTCTTTGGTTCACTCAAATATACTTTACGAACTCATTGTTTTTTATTTTATAAAGCAGTTCATGAAACAGTGTATAAATGGTTACAAAACCAGCCAAAAACTTTCTTCTCAGATAGAACCCACAAGCTTGTCGACCGCTAGAACAAGTGCATCAAAAAAAATGGGGACTAATGGAAAAATTACGTATTTCTTGTACTCTAGTGCTTGTGTAAACAAATCAAAAAACAAAGTGCGGATAGTTTTTGGATCACCCTTGTATAATGATTCTTGTTTAAAGCCATGATAGAAAAGAGAAAAACAATTTTGTCTAAACCGAAACTTTTCGTAAACAAGTAAAAAATGATTTTATTTTAAAAGTTTCCGATTTTTCATTATTTCTAAATAAATCTTTGAAGACTTTTTAATTCTATTTTAAGTGAGCATTATTATTATTATCAATTTTTGCCGGGTTGGTACAAATCTGTTGCTTTTCTATCATGTTGCTAAAAAAAAATGACATAAATTTTTTTCTTTGGTAGTTTTTTCTAAGTGGTTTCAGAAGTCAATGAATTGAGACGATGAATATACTGTTAAAGAAAAACTCTGCTACTAACAAATATATCAAAAAAATCTTAAAATGCTATCTTTGTTTGCCTATAAATAGATTAAAAAATAGCATAACTGATAGCTCTTTTAAAATTTTAAGCAAATATCTTTTATATGAGGTCTCCCAGTTTTAGTAAAGACAACAACTACTTTATTTTTACTGTATTTTATGATTTGCACGTTAAAATAATTTTTTGCTTGTTAAAAAAGTAAAAAAATAATTTTATATCTACTTGCATTATATTTCTATCTTGCTATAATCCTAAATTGGGCTTTCATGAAAAAATTAGTAGTTTTTTAAGATTTATTTTACAAAAAAATTACATTAATAATTAATTAAGAACACTTTTTTAATGAAAAACTAAATAATGACATTAAATAACAAAAATTTTTTTATCAAAAATAATAAGCTGATTAAAATTATTTGTTGCAGATCCAAGCAAAGTTTTTCTTTTTCTGAATGTCAACAAATCCATCACCTAAAACAATACTAAAAAATTAAAAAATTCTCTTTTAAAGGGAATTGAAAATCAACAAATCATCTAAAGTTTAATATTTGGGTTTTTTACAATTTTTCATGTTTAATTTTGATTTTTTAGAAATAATTATTGTTGTACTTAACACAAGCTATTATTGAAATTTACATAAATTACACATTTACCATATATTAAATTACTGCTACTTACTTAGTCTCTTTTTATGCTTACTTACCCGATATCACTTTCACTTAATTCGTGACTTCATTTTGAAAAGTTTTTTTTTGAACAGCTGTGTAAACATCCCGAGGACAAGAATATTCTATTAAAAGAATTTGTTCTAACTGAACTATACTGAACACTTTTTAGAAACCATGTACAAATAAAGAAATACTTTTTTTGTTTTAAAAAATTTATTTTATTTGATAAAATCACCTGATTCAACATTTTCTTCCGAATTTTTAGAAATTTTTGTAGATTGCTGACTGGAGTTTGTAAATAAAGAATAGAGATGAATCGAATTTTCTATACCGGTACAAAAAAATAAAATACTTAAATTACAAATGACCTTTTTTCTAACTTATATCAGCAAAAAAATTTCTACAAACACACCACGTGAAATTTATGTGGGATCCACATGAAATTTACGTAGGATCCTTGTAATGTGTTTGTTGGGATCAATGGAATAATTTTTTAATGTCTTTCATACCGCTACTCAATTTCCAACCCAAGGTAACTTAACGAACCCCTTTGGTGAACAAAATTTAATTTTTGTTGCAAAAATTGGCGATCTCTAAAAAAGGTCTTCCCCTAGCCTTTGTCTCTGATTTCTCATGTTATTGTTCTAGAAAAAAAGCCTTTTGCTTTAAATCAAAAATTCCGTTTATTAAACGCTCCCATGAAAATAGCCAAACAACCTGCGCAGGGGTCGCAACCTCAGGTTGAAAGTCAATTTGTTTGTGGTTATGTTCAAACATTAAAGAAATAGCTAAAACAAAAATACTGATAAAAATAGAGTAATATTTTTATTAATTGTTTGCTAATTGATAAAATAGTCTTTTAACGTTATATAGACTTTGTTATGTTACTCAAAAAGAAATAAAAACTTTTATAACTTTTGGACAATTTCAAAGTTGAGCTATTAATACTAAAACTAGTAAAATATTCAAAATATGTATTATGTTTTGTAGTTTCTTTTAATAGAAAACTGCAAGCGTTCAGTTGGATTAGCTTAATCAACAAACTCTTATTTCTTTTTTATTAAGTTTATGAATAGCCTTAATTATGTGTTTTTTCAAAAGCGCATTCTATTTTTTAAATTATATTTTTATTAAGACTATGAATGAATTTAAGTTGTCCGAAATTTCAAAAATTCAACGTAAAAGTATAATATATTTGACAAATTCTGAAGGTAAGAAAACCATTAAAAGTTTGTGTACCGTCCAAAGATTTTCTTTCCAACGTTATTTCTTGATAATCTGCTGCTTTTTCGTTTTTTAAAATTCCAGATGAAAACGTTTCAGCTAAAGATGTACACATTTTTTGTTTTAATTTTCTTATGCATTTTAGTAATGACAGCATTTCTTATTATTTCAATATTTATTCAATACCAGTGGACTACTTATTTTGCTTCAATTATAATTCAGTACCAACACTAGTTTATTTATGAAAATAGTTTTGGCTTACATGAAATTTCTTCTGTTTTATTTTCTTTGAATGAAGTCACTTTGAAGGATTCATCAGCCATTGCATAATTATCTTCCCCTTTTTGCTTACCTTTAAATTAAAAAAGTGTTTGATTTTATGCGAGTAAAATACTCAATAAAATTCTTGTTTGGTGTGCTAAATTAGGTCAGCGCTTATTTGCTTGTCGCCTAAAAAAGTAGATGGTAGGCACATATGGTAAGTGTTTTCTCGCAGCCTGGACTGTGAGTAAGTCTACTCATTGGTGTACTCATCTCATTCAGTTTGGTCTACTCATTGTTAAGGAAAGACCGAAACCAAACCTGCCAAAACGGAAGAGTATCCACCCATTCCGATGTTCAGTGTGGGTCTGCTAATCGGTAAACGTCCTTTTCAGAACGGGGCAATGTCTGTATAAAACTGCCATTTTCAGGACACATTGCCAACAAGTTTCGAAGACCCACCATTCCTCAGCTGAACATTGAAGGCCTCACTGCAAGCAAGATAAACATTCTATATCACCTCACTCTGCAGTCTGAGGCACTCGTCATCCTACTGCAGGAGACCCACTGCACTGATGCAGAGAAATTGGTACTTCCAAACTACCAACTAGCTGGGTCTTCTTTAAGCAGGAAGCATGGCCTTGCCATGTTTGTCCATGAGCGACTAACATACACGCTTTTGGACTAATCTCCACCGACATCGGAGATCGAGTGGTTGTGTGTAGACGTTGATGGCTATAAAATAGTCAATGTTTACAAACCAATATTAACGGGATTGCAATTTCTGGATCTCCCAGTGTTTCCTCAGCCATGTCCTTACTCTGGCGATTTTAACTATTGTCATGCTGACTGGGGTTACGATGATAACAGTCCGGACGGTGAATGCTTGGCTGGTTAAGCAAGTATTAATTGTCTTACCCTCTTATATAATGCCAAGGACGCTGCCAGTTTTTATTCCGGCCACTGGAACATTGGCACCAATCCGGATCTAGCTTTCGCTAGCGTAGGTCCAAACAGTCGCTTACCGGATAGACGTGTCCTTGAAAAGTTCCCCAGGTCACAAAATTGAATTTCCCTTATTACACCATCAAGGTTTGCTATGGCAATGCCAAGCATGCCTATTAAGGGATGGAACTTCCGTAAGGCCAAATGAAGTCACTACATTGCTTTGACGAATAAATTCGAAAAGACTTTGATGCCACCTGATTCACTTGATGTGGATGCGGCTTACCAGGACTTCCGTAACACCATTAAGAAAGCAGCCTACATTATACAGCCTACAATAAACCTTACGCATAACCACCTTATCTCTAGTCTACTCAACAGCTGAGTACTGCGCGCCAGTCTGGTGTTGCAGTGCTCAGACTCGTCTCATCGACAGTGTCTTGAATGACGCCTTGCGCATAGTTACTAGATGCCTACGTCCCACTCCAACGGACCACCTACCTGTACTCTCGGGCATCCAGCCAGCTGAGCTTCGCCGACTGGAAACGACACTCTCCTTGGCTCACCGCGGATCTCTGGACCCCGATCATATCTTGTATGGTCTTTTAAGTGAGGCCTCAGATACTCGCCAAGTGAGACTAAGATCCAGACGCCCGTTTGTGCCAGGTGCGCGGAATCTTTTGGACAACCTTACCAGACTTGGCATCCGCGCCTCTGAATCGACAAATCACAAATGGAAAACGGAGTATTGTGAAAATGCTTCCGGACTCCGTGCTTTTGTGCCCGAGACCGATGCCAGGCCTGTTGGGATGGGCTTACCCCGAACAGCTTCGGTTAAGCTAAACCGCCTGCGGACTGGTGTTGGGCAATTTCATTTGTCCATGCACAAATGGGGTTTCGCTCCTTCACTGAATTGCGAGTGTGGCGCCTCTGTACAAACCAACCACAGACCATGTTCTAACATCGTTTCCTATACATCGGGCACCATATGGAGCATAAGGTCTGACGGTTTTGAATGATGAAACTCAATGCTGGCTTAATAACATCACTGCCAGCATCTGATTCAGGCAGTACAGCAGTCTGGGATAGTAAAAGAATAAACCCTCGGCCCCAGTCCTGTTTGTGTCTGACCTGGAGTGGATACCCTTCAAATGACGGGCGAGAGAAAACCTAAAAAATTATTTGGTGTGGTGGCGATTGCTATAATGATTTGGTTATTGCTAAATCACATATGATCCAGGGACACAAATTTTTATTAGGACGTATTTTTTCTTTTGTAAATCAAAAACTTTGAGTTATCTCTCTTTTATAAATATTTTGTTCAAAATACGTATAAATATTTTTCCATGTTAAAAAATGTTAAAAATATGTTAAACAGCCTAAAATTAAAAATCCATAAATTTATCAAAAATTGATACATAAATTAATATAAAATAAAAGCCAAAAATTAATGCATTTCACTTTCATTATTGTAGTGTTTAAAATATAATTCAGGCTGTTTTAATTAAAGTTGTTTTAAATCCTGAGTCTTTAAATAAAAAATTATATATTAAGTTTATGTTTGTAACATTTACAAGAAACAAATAAAAGAAAGCACAAAACAAATTTCTGTCTATCTTTCTCATTCAATATTAAAAACCTCACAAGTAAAGACTCTGCCGAAGATAATGTTACATTGACCAAATCACTGAAAGACAAATACTGGCTAAAAATTTTGTTTAGAGCTTTTGTCGGCCATCGTACTTCCTAGTTTTCAACACAAAAATTTCACAAAGCAAAGTAATCAAAAAAAATTTACTGGATCCTAATTAACGTGATAGTTAAAACCTAATCTACGAATTATCGAAAGCAGATCAACTTCAATTCTTGTTTTATTTCTTATTTCTCAAATAGGAGGTTATTCAGTAGCAAAGGTTTCAAACGGGAATGTTAGATTCACGAGCTGGTGACGACTAAAATTTTTTGTCATGCAAATATATGACAATATTCGTTAAAATGTTTGCTATTATTTATCGAACTATAACCGCGCTTCTCAACTAATGGGCCGTAAAGCTCTTTCAGTTTGGCCGCACACTTTTAAGCGAAGCATTTCAATTTGGTAGTTGAAAATAGCAGCTATATTTTTTGAATTATTAGTTTTCATTAGTTAAAACTAATGCTAGTGTGGTAGTCCCAATATTTTTCTTGAAATGCCTGTGTAATTAGAGCGAAAGCTTTTTTGTTTAGTACTTTAATTATAAGACAAATGCTTATGTAATCAAACTGAAAATTTTTTTGGTGTTTACTTTCTTTTTACATGCTTTCTTCTAAACGAAGCGAGGACGCATTGCTAAGCCACATACAAATTTTTTCCAACTATTCTAGTCCATGATATGATAAAGCTTGAGAAGCAGCGGACTAAAATTCTGTACCAAGTTGAAACTGTATTAGTCATCTAATTTCAAATCGCTTAAATTATTATTGGCGTAATCAATTGGCACAATATACAATCGCAATCAATCAATCGCGACCGCTTTGATAGATTACTCAAATATTTCATAATGCCAACAACTAAAAATTGTTTAAAAAGAATTTGAAAAAAGCTGTTCTTAGATATATTAAATAAAAATATTCTCAATTTTGATCAGTTTTTTGTCCCGTAGGAATTTCCGTAGTTGAGTCAATGATTTTGTAATGCAAAAGGCCTTTAGCGAACATTCAAAGTCAGGAGCCTGAGGCAAAATCCTAATCGGACCCCTCAACAAATGACTTGACAAGAATTTGATTACTGTTTTAACATTGCCATCTTAAAAAGTAGTAAATATGGGAAAATTTTAATGAAGAAATTAATTTTATTATTTAAAAAAATCTTTAAAAGACTTGAACTCAATTATAGTTTTCTTTACAAAAAACAAGGACTGAATTCGAGTGCTCAAATTAACTGGTGCCTTGGAGTTATTTTGTGTGTTTAGTAGACTTTATAGGCAATAAATAAAAATAACTTGGGCATTGGTTTTGTAAATTCAAACTCGAGCTTCATTAGATTTAAATTTATAGTTGGATTTTTAGAAGTTCTCTTTTTGTTGAACATATTTTTAGTTGTAAAGTTGTTGCTACTAAATTTCAATCACTTTTAGATAACTTTTATAAAAATTTGACTACTTTACAATATACAATTGTTTTGTAATATTTAAAAGCTAAATAAATTTATGCATTATTGTTTCAAGTTTATGGGTTTTTTTAATATTATCTACATTTATCTTTGTGCTCAAAACATCAATCTTTCAAAGTGTCTAACACTCTAAATTTATTGGATCAATGTAAAATGCAGAAAAAATTTATATGCAGTATTCATGAAAAGGAGACCTTAATAATTCTTAATAGCTGCAAAAAAAAGGAAGACCAAAGGCAACTGCCTCTTTGTCTCATACAAAATCCATCACTGTAAAAGGCGTACTAGGAAGCAATTTATTAGAGTAAGATATGGCAACAAAGTTTGGAAAGTATCACGCCCTTAGGTTATGTTTATTTCTTGGACTTTATTAGGGACAATAATAAAGAAATAACTAAAGCAATTTCTGAACTTGCTTTGTTTTTTTGGAAAAATTGCCTTAGACTTAATTGATAATTTGAAAAATAATACGTTATTATTACCATATCTTTTAATTTTTAAACTAAACTTTATAGAAGTTTAAAAATTTAGCATTTAATGACAAATATGATTGCAAAATAGTTACATTAATTTTTTACCGTAAATGTCATTATTTTGAAGGGTGTTTCCCACATTGCTCAAAGAAAGTCTTTTGTTACTGTAAAATAACAAAAATATGTTGAATCCAAGATCAAGTAAAATGGAGCCTCATTTTGATCTCTACCCTGCTTGACGTAATCTTAGGTCAAGAAGTAGACTAACATCGGTCATGTTGTTGAGTCTTTGAAAGAGATACTTTTCTTTAAGTTTTCTTGGTTTAATGTTAAGATTTGACCTACTTTTTAGTTAGAAAGTTATATTAGCTAGAAGTGCAAAGTGATTTACAAGGAAAGATTTGTTATTAGTTTGTAGAAAAAATATTTAGTTAAAAGTTATATAATTTTATAGTATTGTCAAATGAGCACTTTTTGTCACATGAAATACAGTTGACTCAAATAAATTTGAATCAATATTTTTTTAATGGCAATTAAATTTTTTTTTGAACTTTAATTGAAATTTTGGTTATATTTTGTTAAAATTTTGTAATTACAAAACTTGTTACTTAATTGTTATCTCTTGTAATCTTAACTATAGGCCATGCCTTCGTGCACACTTCGCTTTTTTGTGGGGGTCTATTATAAAGATCTTCAAATATAACTATGATTCCTACAATAAACCTTCGAAATAAATTTAATACCTTAACGCATTATTTGTAGTTGAATAGCTTTACTTGTGACTGTGGTACCCAGCGCAAAGGTTCAAATTCTGCGCTAATTGGATGCTGTCAACATTATACTAGAGTTAGCATACATTGAGCTAGCGCAAAATTCTTAAGTTGTGTTGCTGGCAGATTCATAGCAGCAGCAAAACTAAGGCTCTCTAAAGTCAAAAAAGACAATTTTTTAAAAAGTTTTATCATATATCATAAAATTTACATTAGAATTTTTTATGTTAAAAGAACAACACTTGTTGTGTTCACTTTTTTAATTGCAGATATGCGATATTAAACAAAATATGAACTTAAAAATATTTTTTACTTTTTCAGTACAGCGAATAGAAAAATAACGCGCTTTTTGGTTTTGACATAAGTTTGATCTTGGTATATAAATACTAAAGTAAAAATTCACACAAAAAAACAATAAACTAATGAATAGTGCAAACTTTAACGCTACTGTTAAAAAAATCAAGACAATTTTAAAACCTTTATTGCTTTGGTTCTTTTTCAGATTTAGGGGTAGTTTCGATGCATTGCTTGCTTAAAAATATACCACTTAATATATACTATTGCGTTCATTTATACTGAATTCGTAAAACTCAGTTATTTTCCAAAAGCATTGCTCAGAGATTTTCTACACACAAAATTTTTAATTGAAACGTTTTGAAACATAAAAACACTTGACAGATTCGATCGGTTGGCGACGTAAGTCCACCACGATCAATAGATTTAGTGTATTGATCATATTTCCGAAAATAAAAAACAAGTGTGGCCCACTAGTTCATTCTCATTCAACATCTCATCATTTCTGAAAACGTACCAAGAAATGTAAAACACAGTCATTTTAACGTCATCTTGAATAAAAAACTCAACATTTGGCAAACCATCGAAATTTCTAAATCTTCTTCGAATAATTTATATTTGCATGATACACAGAAATGACCAGATTGGTTTGCTAAACTTTAAGGGTCCACATTCAATTTTAGAAAAACAGATGCTTGCCTTATTGATACTTTTTCAATGATTTGTTGCATGTTTAAAATATAGGCTCCTCCACAACCGTGGTATAATTTTCGTTTTTTCTTGATTATCAGAAGTAAACTAATCAAAAAAACATATTTATGTGAAATAGAAAGTAAAATTTTTTAAAAATCTACTGCAGCGTATCAAGTGCAGTGTATTTCAAAAGCTGCATCTTTGAAAAGTTATTTTACAAGTTACCAGATGGGCCTATCAATTTAAGCAAAATATCAGCAAATTCTAGCAAAAATTTTAATTGCTTGTCATTCATATGGTCAACAACTGCTTGTATTGAGTCATTATGCTTGACATCATCTCCATAAGCTTTTACATTTAATATTTTTGACAATTTCATTACTAATTTTAAAAAGCAGGAATGTCTTTAACTTTATCAATATTTAATGAGGGATGGGTTAAGAGTGCACTATATGTCTTTTCTGAAAGCACTGGTAAGCAGTTAGAAAACTTCTAGCGTTCAACAGGCTTTGAGGTTATAAAAATTTCATTTAAGTCGGACAACTCTAGGAGGCATTTGATTTGGAACTCAAAAAGCTTTTTCATAATTCCCCATTTTGCGATTTTGGATAATCCGTTGTCATAAATTATTGGTTCTACAGTTTTTTTGGTCATACACACATTTACAAATATTCTTGAGCAGGTAAACAAATTAAAAAAAATTACTTTTTATCAAGAGTTAACCATGGCTTTCCGGAAACAGTTTTAAACATTTAAAAAAATGGTTGGTAAATATGATTTCCATTACATATAATGACTTTTGCCGTGAATCCAGCTGATTCAATATCTTGATTAATACTAGTGTATTACCGGGATTCGCAACTGCCTAGAATTACCAAGCGTGTCAATTGACGCACGCGTTGTTTTGTGAGTAAACATTAAACTCAGCTTTTTACTTGAGATAAACAAGTCACAAATTGTGTTACATTGTTGAAAAACCAAAAAAACCAAGCAAAACAAAAAAAAACAAGAGTTAAAAGACAAGCAAACAAGCGGGAAATACATGTTTTCATGAGGTGCAAGTTTTACATTGTTAAGTCTGACATTTACCACATACAGTTTTTTGCAAATATCTGTTGTTCTATTTCTGCAGTCTTTGCTAGAACAAGTTTTTTGTTTTTTATGTGTTGGATCACACTCTGCAACAGTTGCATTGATTTCAGTTTGTAGCCTTTCGTTTGGACTGCGCCCATCAGTTCTTCGCTACTCTCTGTATGAACATTCTGCGGTTTATGCTGGAATTGCAAACGTGCTTGTAAATAATTCTGCTATTTATGAGTGCCATGTCTATTACATTATAAAACACATGTATTGGCCAGCGTCTGCTTCCAGCTTTTGCAAAGTAGCATCTTGACATCTGGTCAAGAATATAGACTCCCACCTTAGTTTCGTTATAAAAAAGTACTGTTTTGGGTTTCTTTTTCGGGTTATTCTCCGACGGAATGGCGATATTTGGGTGCAACAAACTTAGTATGTTTACGGATTTTGACCTCTTGCACTGATACTTAATTATAATAACTGTAGTAACAGCAGCATTTGCTGACTTGACAATGATAATATGATGTAGGCTGCAAGTTTCTTTTAGATTGTTTGGTATTTCCCTTCGGTTTGATCGGATTGTACCGACAATGCTGCAGCCTTATTTTGCCAGCCGTAAACAATGATCTAAGGATGTAAAGTAATGGTTATGTTGTGCCCCTTCTTGAACAAGGGCATCATAAGTTTTATCACTACGTCAGTTGGCACGCTCACATCACCATTCCTGCTTTCATCATTTCTTTTATTTATAGGAAACCGTTGATTAAATATTTAGTTTCAACATCAACGGCCATCCAGAATTTTATCCCAAAATTATCCGGTCTGTTGGCCATGTATTGTATAAACGTGCACCGTACCTTACACGGGAGTAGCTGCTCATCAACGGTAATATTAGCATTAGACCTGAATGAATGCCTTCTGACAATTTTCAATGAAAGGATTCCACAAAGATGAAGCTAAACAAAATTTATCTTTTTCTAGATTTCGTCTTCTTTCAGACTTCAAATCGAATTGTAGGTATTTCATAATCTCAAGAAATCTGTGACGAGGCATATTTTGCTAAACAAGGAACATCTTCACAATATACTCCACATGCTGAGGATGGGTAATGTTTGACCAACAATAACTCCTCGGGCAATGATAAAACCGAGAAACTTTTCCGATTTATTCAAATATATCTTCCAGGTAGGATCACCCGTAACTTGCTGAGCTTCAGCAATAGTACATTTTTGGATGTTTCTTAGCATAGGCTTGTTGAAAAGAATCCGGAACGATGAGAGAAGATTATTAGAAATGATGCGAAAGGCAGCATATGCAGTAGAACCTGGTCAAATTCTTATATTTTGCTGCTGCAAGCGCCCACTAACAATTTGATTTGGCGCTAAATCCTGCCAACATGATCCATCTTTACCCCGAAAGATCTGCTCATCATCTTCTTCCTAAGCTTCCGCGTTCACATTATTTGAAAAAACAGCGGCTCCAGGATCTAATGCATCGTTATTATCTGAATTAGAGGATTACTCATCTGACAAAGCTGCTTGTATTACCTCACTTTCTACATCATTTATATCATCTTCAGACTGTTCCCCATTCGAACAATCTGACAAAATACCTCGCAGCAATCCTAAAGCTTGAGTAGCAGTAAGTCTACGCAACATTTTATCCTTGTAAAACAAAACAGTATAAGCTATCAAACAATTATCTCATAAATGCTCTTAAAAAGGTGTGATAATCAGGTAAAATTCAACAAAACATAAATCTACCTCTGTTTGAACCAACTACATCCCTCCGTCTGCAGTACCGTACACGTGGTGTAAATCTACAGTACATAGCTTCTGTACACTGACAATAAGCTACAGTTTTTGAATGTAATCTACATGATGCCATTATTTTACAATAAGACTGTAAAAGTCTTGTCAAACAAAACAAAAGGTTATCTAGGGTAATCCGCCGAAATAATCTTACAACAGCAGCGTCGTTTACACTTCTCAGCATTAGATTGCCTGCAGCGTCAATTGACGCGCTTGGTAATTGTAGGTAGGTGTGAGTTTATTTCTGTGATGGATGACAAAAACTTTCTTAAACTTTAACATCTACGAAAAAATAAAAGTCAAAAAGTTTCAATAAAAAATACGGTGTATGCTTCAAATAACAAAGCTTTAAAAATGAAAAAACGTCAATTGACGCGCTTGGTAATCCTAGTGTTAAATTTATCTATCCGTATAAGAAATCTTTTTGGATTCTGGAAACAGGAACCAGTCTAGAAAGAACTTTGGGACCAACATTTATACAAAATATCATTATCCCAAGCATTATTTTAGCTAACGCTGAAGGGTTGTCTGCTAACCTGCCTAAAATATTACCTCATGATAAAGCAACATTTTTTCAACGTAAATTTCTTCATGAAACATAACACAATAATTTTGGTTTTCCATGTAGATGTTCAAACATTATTCCAAAAAATTTTTTTCTTCATCTCGTGAAATTTTTAGTGTAATACGTGCGAGTGTTCTCACAAAAGGAAGTTGATAATCAATTCTTAATTGCTGGTAAAAAGCTCTTGACGTTGCAAAATAAACAAAAACTAGCAAAATCATTTCAGAAGTGTAAATATTTTTTAACCACTATTATTTTTATGGAGGAAATACATATGCAGCAAAATAATTTTTCTCTAAAATTACCTCTGTTTCTAAACGTCTTTGTTGGGGTTAATATTGCTCGAGCTCAAGTAACGTAGAAAATTGTCAAGAATAGACCAATAGTCAACAGTGCTTATGCAATTTTTTGATGTAGTAGAAATAGAACATCTGATGCCCAAATAAAATATTTCAAAACGAAGATCTTAAAATATGTTATCAGCAAGTAAGGATATGTCATAATACAGTTGAATAGGTTGAACATGTACAGTATCATCCGCCAAACACGATATATAAGGATATTAAAAATTTTTTTTCTTGTAATTGTTTCTTTAAAGTTGAATAGTATATTTTATCAATAGCTAAAAAACAATATTAGTTCGTCAGCTTGAATACTTATTACAGCACTAAAAGCTCTTTCAATAATACGTTTAGGGCCAGATGTGGAAGAAATTTGAGATAAGAGTAACCGTGGCCAAACAGATGCATGGTTTTTGGTACGTAATTTTCCCCCGTACTTTAACAGTGTCAAACTTTTCTGGCCAATGCAACTCACAGATAACAATGTCATTGGTAGAGGTGAGATTGGCATTAAGAGTTGTTTGTATCCATTTTTCCGCTCAGCTGAAAAATTAGGAAATCAAAAGAACGAAAACTTAACCGTTGATTTTTTCTGGTCGCTTTGATGATTTGCACGGCAAGGATACAGAAAAAAATTTTTTTGTATAATGGTAAAACTAATTACCAGTTCATAATAACGAAAGTAGCAATTTTTTAACAGAATTAAGCTACAATAGTAAAAAAATGCATTTGCATACAACAACCAATATAATTGACACTTTTTTATCAGTTTACTTTTCAAGAAATTTTAATAAAAATATTGAAACTTTTGTGAATATTTTTTAAAATATTTATACCAGAAATCAATCAAAAAACAAATAAATATATATAAGTTTATTGATGCATAAATTTTGTTATTAAAATTTTGTTAATAGTGCTGTTAACCACTAACGTTGAGTGTAAAGTTTTAAATAATTCAAAGCATTATTAAAATATATTTCAAATTTTTATTAACAATTAGCTATACATAAAAAAGCTATAATTTTAAACAAAATAGTTGATATGAAATCAAATAAAATCATTTTTTTAAAAATAAACAAGGCAGTACATACATATATGTACAAAAATTACTTATAAAAGACAAAACTACATTTTTTAGAAAATAAATCTAGACAGATTTTAAAGAAATAAATCTCCAACAACATAGGATTTGAACCAGTTATGCTAAGTAATTTTTACAAAAGTGCTTGCAATTATTGCTTCCAAAAACATAAACTCAATCAAAATATTAAGGAATTTACAAGGGTAATTTATGTGATAGTATTAGTTCAAAAAATCTACAGCATTTACACAGAAATAAATTTTGCCACAAATATTTTTGTAATAGCTAACCAAAGGCTTCATTTGAACTCTTTTGTTCAAATAAGTAGTCTTAAAAGTTTTGAAAATTAAATGTTTTCGTCTAGCTCTTTTAAGGTGGTGGGGCTAGAATGAACTGAAGAACTGAATATAGTTGGCTATTGAAATTTTAGAAACTGGTTTTGATTGGCTGAAAATGAAGTTTTAATAACAGAAGTAAGTAAAACCACGTTTCGTTGGGGTAAAGAAATTTTTTTTTGATGAAGAAACAAAATTATGCACATTTTTTGTTGAAATTAGAAACTAAAAAGAAAAATTTTTACACTTTTACTAATAATTTATATTGATAGACAAACTCTTTTTGTCTATATAATTTAGGTTTACGGAGAGTAATAAAAATCGATTCAAAGTCGGATAAATGGAAGTTGGATCTTGGTTTAGAAAAAATTGAAAATTGGTTATTGTTGTAGTGAAATGCACATTTTTGGTTGTATAACAAATGATCTCCAATTGACGAGCACGATGAGGTATAGAATTTGCTATTTTACCTTGACGTTCTGATTGTTTTCGGTTTTGACCAGCTCTACTCTGAATAGACTTAGGCAAAAATGTGAAAAGTGAAGCGTGCACAATGGCTTAGCCTATAGTTAAAATTGCCGTGTGTTATCTCATTCTGATAACTTTTACGTATGGTCTTTCATCTCAACGGTATATTTTGGTTTATTGTTTTCATTATATTTTAACTTCACTCAGAATTTTTTTGTGCGTCATTGACTCTTTAATCATTTCCAAAAGAAAACAAAACTGCCTATCGGCATGTGGTTTGATAATTAAATATATAAATTGTGTAAGCTCTACTTTTTCGTAGAGTACTTTAAAGACACGTCGTTTTTTGTCCTATGTTTTTTAAAGCGTCTATTTATTTGATTAATTAATTAGATTATTAAACAAAAAATGTATAATCACAAAAGAATACGCCTACATTGAGCTTTACAGTATAATTGCATTTATTTTGAGAAAATTGACTTAGGTCATTAGGATAAACTATAAACTTTAAACTTTCATCTCTTACATTGCACAAGTTTTTTTATATGTAATTTTGTACAAAAATCCTCCTAAAATAAGAATGATGACGAAAGTGACGACGGATACGACAACAATAATGATTTCAGTTTCACCGTTTCCTAAAAATCAATAAAACTTATTTTTAGTGTGTGCAGTTTACAGCAGCCTATTTTAAAAACAATTAAATTTTGTAGAACAGACTTAATGATATAAACAAGGTACTACTAGGCCTACCGCGTTTTAAATGATTTACCTTCTTAGTGTAAAATTTCAACTCTGATTCAACAATCTTTCAACAAAATGGTATATTTTATAGTTTCTAGAAAAAATTTTTTTCAGGTTCTACGTAGGGATGGCTACAGCACGTCAACATCATCTATTTACCCTTGTCTTCTACATTTTGTATTATTTCCTAAATTATTTGCATATTTTTCATTTTCATTCTTTTCACATGAATATTTTTTTTTCTAGTCTACTTTTTAACTTGTGCCTAACTATTACATATTGAAGAATTTTTACGAACAAAAAAAAATCTGTTGAATATTTTTTAGTAAATATTTATAATGTCTTTCTAAGTCTAATAAGTTCATTTATCTTTTTTTGCTTTTTCGTCTTTCTAAGTCTAATAAGTTCATTTACTATGCAAGGACTAGCTACAAAAAATGTTAAAAAAAGATGAGAAGCAAGCTTCAAAACACATGAATGTATTGAAGTTCAAGGTAGACATGTTGAGCAATTGTCAATACTAAATATGTTTAAAAAGTTTGTTGTTTGTGATATCTACTTTTTATTAAAATTTGGATTCGGTTACTTTTGAAACACCCTTATATTTTTTAGGCAAAATAGTGTATCTCTAATAATTTGATGTTGTTTCTTGGTAAACTCCATAATTTACATACAGTTATCGCATATCTAAGACGGAATTTTTTATTCTCTTTTTTGATTTTTTTATGGTTCTTCTCATCGTCAGCCTATTCAGTCAAATTTTCAACTTAAATTCTTTGTTTAACTATCCGAGAAAAGTTCTACTTCTTAGTACTTTTGAATAACTTGTTATATACCAAGTGTATACGCTTGGCTAGATCTCTCTTCTTGTACTCCAGTTTATCATGCACAGTCATCTGTGGCAACACTTTTTACGGTTTATCTAATTCTATTCAGAATGTTTGTTTTTTACTATGATTGTGCTTAACATAGCCACTAAAAAAATTCTAAATTAAATCATATCATTATTTTAGTTTCTTTTGCCTGCCCAATCCTAATTTCATATTCCTTTTTCAAAACTATCTGATCTCCGAGTTTTTTTGTTTAACCAATAGTGGAACGGCTTGATCCCAGCTTTTATGCTACAAGCGTTAATGTTTTTCTAATTGGCTTCTATGGCACGCATAAAATTTTTATCTTTATTCTTTTTTTTTCAGCTGTCTACCTTTTTTGTGATTCATCCTCCGTTTAAAAATCCTTCTTTCATTTTCTTTTTATTTCTCTGCTTTCTAACTCACTTTCTAGTCTTCTTTTTGCTATTTAGCAAAACATTGTACAATTTTTCAAGTTGTATTGTTAAATAAAGCCTTGCTGATCTGGGATGTTCAAACTTAATTGTTCTTGCTTACATTGCTGCTTTTGCTCGGGATGTTTTCGATTGTTATCAATTTTTCTAAAAGACACGTAAATAATCAAAAGCATTCATAAAGCCCGATATATAACATGAGTGACCATTTTTTTGAATTATTATAAATCTTGTATCACAAAAAATTACAGCAAATTTACTTTTTAATCAAGTTTTTGGATAACTCAATTTCTGCACATCCGCTTTCTAAAAAAAAAAAAATCGTCACGAAAAAAAATTATATAGCCTTTTAGACTCAATCTTTTTTATTTCAAAAAATAGAGTGACTATTTCAGAAAGAAAAAAAAAACCGTGTACATCACATAGCAACTCTCTGACCATAAAGTAGAGCCTCAGAGTCAGCAATCAAAAGCAAATCTTGACGGCACAAAAATTTTTAGTTTTTTAAATATTCTGGCAACCGTAACTAGAAACTTTTTTCAACGCTTTTTTTACGTCGAAAGTTAACGAACTCGTCAGAAAGTGTTTGGATTACAAATTTTTGAAAAATTAAACTCAACACAAATCAAAAAGCAAATCGCATCATTTCAGTACTAAACAAAAAGCATTAACCTGGTGTAGTAGTTGAAAGTCCATCACTTGTTGGTTGCGTCCCTGACTCTGATCCTAATAATGTAGTTGAATCTGCTTTATACAGTGTAAATTATAATTTTAAAATTACAATTACTGTTTTGAAAAGTTTTTTAATATTTGATTTTAATAAATAAAAATTAATAACCGTTTTCCAATATTTCCATATTTAAAAAGAAATTACAACATTCAAACCTGGTGTAGAGATTAAAAGTCCATCACTTGTTGGTTGCGTCCCTGACTCTGATCCTAACACTGTAGTTGAATCTGCTTTATAAAGGGTAAATTATAATATTAAAATTACAATAATTGTTTTGAGAAATTTAATAAAATTTAATTTTATAGTGACGGCAAAACAATCTTTACATTAACTAAATATTTCCGTAAATCAATCAAAGGAAAAGGTATTACAATCTTTTTATTTATTACAAGTGAAATAACTTTTCAATCAGTATTTTGTCATCTCGCCTTTAGAATTGATGATCATTTAAAAACATTTGGGCAAGGAGTCAGCTTGGTGGGAAAAGCAGGTAGAGTCCAATGTTTCACAGTATTTTCAGCTCCTGCACCAGATCATTGATATGGTTTGGATCGCGTCTCTTTAATTTTGATTTTTAGAAAACTCCAAGCATTTTCAATTGCATTAAATTTCCAGTTCAGTCTAAAACATTGATGTTGTTGTCTTCAAAATATTTTTTTACAATCTTTACTTTGTACTGGGGTACCATTATGCATGAAATAATCACACGGATAAATCTTACAGAACGTAAGAAGATGATCTTTTAAGATATTGATATAATTGCTTCCTTTCATTGTTACATTTTTTGGATGGAAATATATGCCTATCAACCAGATTTTCACTAAAAGCTACCCAAACCATCACACTTTCAGGGTTCTTTGCAGTCTTGACTGTAAATTTCAGGTTCTATCATGATGTGCTACTCGGACAACGCACCATCTTCGAAACTCCACTCACTAGGCTAAATGAACTCTCATCACTGAACATCACTTTTTTCCATTCTGCAGCGGTCCAGTGTTGACAGTTCTTGCAAAAGCTGAGCCTTTTTTTATTTCTGTAGTGAGTATGGGCTTCTTGACTGCACGGCCCATGGCAAACGAAACTTTTCTACAATCAATGACGAATTGTCCTGGTTGAGACGTTGTGGAGAAGCTCAGGGTGCTTGTTTTCAAATTCTATGGCGGTAATAGAAGAATGCGATAATACTTTACGCTTTAAAATTTTATCCGTTCTAGCGAGACTTTCTTTGGAACACCAAAGCCCAATTTTCTTTTTGGCACCATTCCAGGTCGCAATGATGCTGCTGACCGTTTTAACTAATAAATAGCTTCTGTTGTAACCTCAATATCTCTAGCTACAGCAATGACAGAATATCTCTTTTTTAGCAAAATCAAGGGAGGAGTTTTTCTTCCATTTGCGTCTTCTTTCAACCCATTTTAGTTTCTGATGTAAATTTTACAAGATCTCAAAAATTTAAAAAAACCAAACATACTTTCATATGTCACCTACCTACTATTCACTAAGTTGTATAATAACAAGAGGAACGCTAAGAAATGGTGATATGAAAAATTGTAGCCATAAAGTAGCTTATGATATAGGTATAATCGCTTTTGTGATGTAATACTTTTGCGCAAACAGTAAGTAAAACACTCCTGCAAAATTTCTAGGTAAATTCTTTATTGCCATTCAAATGTAAAGATTTTTTTGCCGGCACTGTACTAAATGCAAATCAATGAGCATTTTCCAGTATTTCCATATTTAAAAAGAAATTACAAAATTTAAACCTGGTGTAGAGGTTAAAAGTCCATCACTTATTGGTTGCGTCCCTGATTCCGATCCTAACACTGTAGTTGAATCTGATTTATACAGTGTAAATTATAATCTTAAAATTACAATTACTGTTTTGAAAAGTTTTTTAATATTTGATTTTAATAAATAAAAATTAATAACCGTTTTCCAATATTTCCATATTTAAAAAGAAATTACAACATTCAAACCTGGTGTAGAGATTAAAAGTCCATCACTTGTTGGTTGCGTCCCTGACTCCGATCCTAACACTGTAGTTGAATCTGCTTTATACAGTGTAAATTATAATATTAAAATTACAATAACTGTTTTGAAAAGGTTGGTAAGATTTAATTTAACAAAATGAAAATCAATGACCGTTTTCCAATATTTCCATATTTAAAAAAATACAAGTTGAAACCTGGTGTAGAAGTTAAAAATCCATCACTTGTTGGTTCCGTCTCTGACCCTAATCCTAACTCTGTATTTGAATCTGCTTTACACAGTGTAAATTACAATCTTAAAATTACAATAACTGTTTTGAAAAGATATATAAAATTTAATTTCACGAAATGCATATTAATGATCATTTTCCAATATTTCTATAATTAAAAAAATTACAACTTGAAACCTAGTGTAGAAATTAAAAGTTGAAAGTCACTTGTTGGTTGCGTCTTTGCTTTTGATGCTGACACTGTAGTTGAACCTGCAATATAAATTGCAAGTTATTTTAAAATAAACGTAAGAATAATTTTTAAATTAGAAATATTTATCGACAGTTCGTTTTTTTGTTAAAATTAAAATCTAATGATATCGCTATTGGTTTATTTTTATTTCTAAATAAAACTATCAACGTTAGTTCTTGCGTAAGTTATTTTTAGTGGTGTTTTTTTTAATGTGTTGGTACAATTACTCCATTCATTGGTACTTTAAAACTGCTTTATTAATTGATAAAATTTTGTAAAAATTTTGTTTCTCATAAAGTCTGTGGCTGTTTATATAACTAAGACTTTAAAATTAAACAAAATTTTCAATCTATAGTGTGTATATCAGCAAATGAAATTATTTAAAATCACCAACGTTATTAATGGAACCATGTTAACTAGTTTAATTGTACCTTGTCTTTAAAAAAAGCTTTTTACATAATAATTCTTTCTCCCAACTTTTTTCAAAAGAACTCGTCGCCAATAAAAAATTTAAAAATACCCGGTTTAACCCTATTCAGACTGGGCTTTTTCGAAATTTTTTACGACTGGCGAGGATGGAAAGTTTCCGAGCTTTTTGCTTGCTTATATCTTGACAATTATTCGCGCTCAAATTGTCATTCACGTTTGTATAGAAAAGGAATTTCATACTCTTTCAACATAGATTTAGAAATGTACTGTAGCAATTAAACATTATTTTGGATCGCAAAAGGAATTTTTCAAACAGTAGTCAATTTTCCTAAATTGGCTGAAAACAAGAGAGCGATTTGAGAAAGTTGACGACTTCGACTGTTTGTCGAACGTTATTGATCCGTAAAATTACGTCGAAATATTCTTTTATAATCAAGAAAAATTAAAGTAAATGTTCTGCAATGCGGAATTACAAATATAATTTGCCTTTCTTTTTATGTTATAAAGCTTCTTGCCTAAATTGTTCACAAAATTGAGTGAATTTAACACTAGAAGGACCAAGCGCGTGCACGCGCTTTTTTGGGAAATTTAAATGTGTTTCTCTCTATATTGTAAGGCTTCCAAAACGCAAACATTACGCATTTGAAAAGTTATAACCTTTTCAAGTATCCAGGTCAACAAAGCGAGCATGCTTTTAAAGTTTTATCACAGACCGACAAGCATCGTTTGCTGCAACACGTTCCACATATTGGGCTTTGATACACCACACAGACGTCGGTTGTTTTATTTCTGCACGATTTACCAGAACACATGCGGCGGTCTTTTGGAGCATGTTGTCCCAGGCTGTCACACTTTTTTTTCAGTTTTCCTGTAGCAGAACAAGCTTTACTGGGTCTCGTAGGTTTTTCAAACGTCAACGACTCCGTAGCACCATTAAGACTACCAGTGAGCTCTTTACATACTTTTTGTATGTACGCTCTATGGCGGATGTTGCTCTTGCACACAGCTTTGTACATAACCCAACTGTTTATTAGAGCCATGTCAATGACATTATAAAAGATATGTACTGGCCATCTTTTGCTAGCAGCTTTCATTGAATAGAGCCTTCACATTTGATCCAAAACATCCAAACCAACGTTTGTCTGATTATAAAAAAGCACAGTTTCAGGCTTACGTTTCGGATTATTGTGCTCTGGAATAACAGCGTTTTTATGTAGGGTGCTCAGAAAGTTTACAGTCTCAGAATTATTTACAGTTTTGCGAGTTTCAATGAAAGGTCCAAAAAAGTGAAGTAATTGTCACAGGTGACATTAAAATCTTGCCTGATTAAAAAAATCAATAGCTTCATCACCACATTCGTTGGCAAGCGCGCATCTTCACTTCTCGTCGAATCCTTCCTAAGATAAGGAAATCTGTTATATAGATACTTGCTCTCTCAGCAAAACTTTTCTTCTTTCAAATTCCTGCTCCTTTGAGTTTTTAAATGAAACCTGAGATACTTCATGATTTTTAAGAATCTCCAACTTGACATAGTGGCGTTGAACAAAGGGTATCCCCAAGATTTACCCCACATACTTTTTATAGGCAACGTTCTTCCACCAACTACGCCACGTGCCACAATAAATCCCACAAATTTGTCTATTTCATCTAACGTAACCATCCAGCTGTTTTTTCCAATAGCAAGATGTGCCTCTGCAGTAGTGCACTTCTGAATATTCCTCAGCATGGGCTCGTTCAAAAAGGATGCGGAACGAAGAAAGAAGACTGCCACGTATGATGCAGGATGTAGAATCTGATGTAGGTCCTGCACGGATTTTAACAATATTGTACTGCTGCAGTTGTCTTGCAGTGACTTGGGAGGGAGCTGAGCGCCGCCAGTGGGATCCGTCTTTGCCAAAAGAGTTTGTTTATCATTATCACTGCTGCTTCGAGCACGTACACCATCATCTGTGTTGGTTGGTGCTTCCTGGTTTGCATATTCGTCGTCCGAATCAGAAGAATCCTCCTCAGTTTGAATATCCGCAATCGCATTGTTGAATGCATCAGATTCGGAATCTTTGTACTCACCATGAGAAGGCTCTAAAGCAATACTTTGCAACAATTGCAACGCTTGATCAGCAGTAAGCCTTTAAGACATTTTACATGCAAAGAAAATACTATATCAGTAATTTACTTGGCTTTTGACTTGTGAAAACACAACCCATCGTTAGACATTATGCAGAATGCTAGTTGCAAAAAATTATTTTAAACTTGCTGCTGCTGTGGTGCTAAGAATAAACATATTATTGTCAGGAACAATCAATCTAAAGCTTCCTGACTGAGATGCGGTCTAGTCAAAGGAATACCGATGACCCTCAAAAATACAGTTTATCCTCTTCTGCATCTTATTGCTCACAATACTAATTTCTTTGGCAGCAATATTCACTACGCTAGGCTAAGCTACACTTGATCTTCTTGTAGTTAACACAAAACAGAGAACTACTACTTATTGTCCGCCAGGCCCTCTCCAGCCATGCACCGCAAACTTTCCATAATCATAGCACGCAAACAATCACCAGAAAAAGAATGACAATGAATTGAAAATACTTCTTCAAAGATCAGGACAGGGGCAGCACAACGAGCAATTGATAAGGCTAACTTGATAAGGAATAAGTAAAACTAAAACGCAATTATTACATAATAAGCAAGGTGCGCCGGCTACGTTTTTTAATGTCATAGAAAAACTGTCTCATAAAAAGACAACACAATTATGTCTACCAAGAAACTGTTGGTGAACAGGTTGGTACGAGTATTTCGACGTGTTACCGCGTCTTGCGTCAATTGACGCGCTTGGTCCTTCTAGGTAGTATGGTAATTTTTTCGCTAATGTTTGCCCTCCAAGCCACAAAATTGGGTCTGAGAGTGTCTGCCAATAAAAGAATAAAAGTCAAAAAGTACGAAGCGATAATACTTCAGAAAGTGCGATTTATTAGCATGCAAAAATTTAGACACGTCAATTCATGCACGTAGTCCTTCTAGTGTAAAAAAATCAAGTAAAAAATTCTAGTGTAAAAAATTCCAGCAAATTTCTTAAAACTCAAAAACTTTAAAAGCTTTTAATCAAGTTTCAGTTAACTCAATTTCTGCACGTCTTCTTTGCTAAGACAAATGAAAATCGTCACAAAAAAAATGAAATTGCCTTTTAGACTCAATCTTTTTTATTCCAAAAATAGAGTGACTTTTTCAGAAAGAAAAAAAAACTGTGTACATCACACAGCAACTCTCTGACCACGATGTAGAACCTCAGAGGCAGCAATAAATAGCAAATCTTAACTGCACAGAAATTATATGTTTTTTGAATATTCTGGAAACCGTAACCCGAAACTTTTTTTTAAGGCTTTTTTAACTCAAAAGTTCACGAACTTACCACAAAGTGTTTGAATTACAAATTTTGAAAAAAATTTTACTCGACACAAATCAAAAGGCATATTGCTACATTTCAGTACTATACAAAAAGATGTTGCTAACATTTATAATAATGTTCGATCTGCTTATAAGGAAAGCAATGTTGTGTACTAGTATTCGTGTCGCTACGGTAATTCTCAACTTCTGGAACAATGACTTCGACAACATATGAAGAGCCCATTTCTAAAACCCCGTAGGCGCCATGTTAAGAAAGAATGAGTTATGCACGGCATTGGGTAGTGTTCCGTCATATACATCTGCCATCCAATGCTTTGATTCCAAAACAATTTCTATCCGCTTCAAAATTAACAACAAAAGTAACGTTTATTTCCAAAACCCCATAGAAGCCATCACTCTTTTTTTCCAAAACCCGTTGCATCTACATTGACCAATAACAATGCTCGGTTTGTCACGTGACTTATCAGCTGATTGTTGAAGCGGTAATCTGGACTTTTGCAGAGCTAGCAGTGGCTGTATTAGTTGGAGAGGAGTTTAGCTATTGGAACAAAGCAAAGTTTTTATAAGTTATAAGCAATGAATGTTGAAGTTGATGAGTTTGCAGTTGTTAATCTGCAAAATCTTAGAAAAAGAAAAAGGAATGAAGCTGCGTGGAAGAAAAACAAAGCCAAATGTGCCCGATATTCTGGCGAAGGTGATGATGAAGCTCTTATCATTAGCACGAAGATTTGTGGTAGAATTCAAAACATTCTTTTTTAAATTAAAGGCTTTTTTTGAGGGGGGGCGAAGTGCAATCAAGAAGCTGTTCACCGTAAAAAAACTAAATATTTTTCTAACTTCTCCGGCGAAAAAAAATTTTTTTTTGCCTGCTTCGAAGGAAAAGAATTTGTAGCATTGGATGAATAGCAAGTAAGTTCTTACTAAAACTTCTAGAAACCTTATGTGGCGGGAAATAGTCCTTTTTTTTTAAATACTTTTGCGAAATTGGCAGATTTTTAACAAAATTTTTTGCAAAATGTAATTTTTTTAAAAATATTTAGAGGGATTTCCCTTTTTTGCCCCCCTAGGTAGGCCTTTGTTGTAAATTGTGTTGTTTTTTTATTCTTGTGTGGTTTTGTCGTGTATTTTTATTGTTAAACAATAAATTATTAGAGTAAATTTTCTTCGATGTATGATTTTCGCAAGTTTTTTTCAAAACCCCGTATATCCACGAATTCAAGTTTACAAAAACTAAAATAAAAAATTATTGGTTAACAGCAGATTTCAGCAAACACACTAATTTTATTGAGTATACGATAGACAATCTTCAGAAAGTAAAATAAGATGACATTTAACAAACCAGAGTTTTGTAATAGTTTTTCGTGTTTTTCTCAAAAGTAGCCAAAGTAGATATACGGGGTTTTGAAAATAAGCTCTTCATATACGTCTCGAAATCAATCCAAACCATGTTAAACCTCAAAAAGATTTTTCTAGGTACTAATGTAAATTCACTCAAAACATTCTTATTTTTGATTAGTCTAATTAACCAATATTTACTAGAAAACAAGAGTTGTGCAGAAAGATTCAATACTAATTGGATCCCAATTTTAGCTAAGAAATATCATCTTTCTACTTAGTAACTCTTTTAGCCAACTTCATAAATCCTTTGACTCCTCTCTCTGTCTCCAGAAAAAAAATTCGTGTGGGCTTAAGCTTTCTTGTTTACAGCCAAAATAAGTGTGCTACCAAGCCAGTTATGTGATCTTTTTCTCCAACCATCAAACACACTGTAATTGTTTATTTAAAACAGAGTGTTTCTTTTAATTTGTCATTAGTAGTAAGTTTTTTGATAAAGGTTGGGCAGAAAAATTTCTAATAAAAATAGCTTTTTTTAAAGACGACATACAATCAAAAAAGTTAAAACGATTTCTTTAACGCCGTTCGTAAACTAATTTATTTAATAACTGAGCTGAAATTGTTAATCAAAGATAATCTTCAATTCTTAAAATCAATTATTGATTACTTAACTTGAAGAACCCGCACAAATCATTGAAATAAATTAAACGTTATTTCCAAAGCTTGAAAGCAAAACCGTTGATTCTTAAGGTAAAGTTTTTTTGCTTGCGTTTTTTATTACTTTGTCGGCAGCGTGGTCGAGTGGTTAAAGCACCAGACTGATGATCAACATGGTGTCGGTTCAAAACCCACTTGCGCCATTCTGTTGTGTCCTTGAAAAAGACACTTTACGGCACTTTCCCCTGCTTGGTGGTCTTGACAAGCAGTTCTAAATTACAGTCATATCTCTACTAAATTACTAGCGGACAGCAATATCTTGGCATCTCCGGAAGCAGGTCGGGGTAATTTCTTACCTTATGTATAGCGCCTCCGTCGCTTTCCTGCGAGTCAGGAGGATAAATATAGAGATAAAAATAAAAAAATAAAAACTTATGTAGAATTGCTTCATTTATTGGTTCTTTTCAACTGAGAATTGACTGAGAATTTTGTAAAAATCTTGTTTCTTATGGAGTCTGCGTAAGATTATATAAATAAAACTTTTAAATTCAAACAAAAATCTTTTATCTATAATAACAAATCAAAATTTCAAGCAATATGGAAATCGGATATACTAGGGTTCGAAATTCCAAGAAGTCAAAAAGAGCCGCAATCCAGTTTAATATTCGATTGTTTGATAAAACCCTCAATTAAGATGTCATAAGAAAAAGCTTAAAATTAAAATTAGTATAAAAGATGGAAGTTCAAGAACCGTGTCATGAGGTTAAAATTAAAGTTATGAATGATGTTTGACATGATGCTATCATTAATTTAAAGCAAGTTAGTTTATCGGCAACTTGGAGTATATCGCAGCTTATCTAATAATATTCCATGTTTTACAGGCATTATTGTTATTTTTCTAGAGTTTATTTTAAATGTGTATTTTTTTAATAACGTTTCTATTTTTGTAATTTTAAAACTAACATCGAAAGTAATTTTTTTCCGCATTACTGCTATATATTCAAACCGATAAGTTAAAACAATATTTTTTCAATCAATTTTAATTTTGTTTCTTTCTGTGCAAATTTAAACATGATTAAGACTGATGGAAAAAAATAAGACAAAATAAGCTTGGTACACAAATCCATCATTCGTTTTCAAGATTTAAAATTGCTATTTATTTTTATCATATTTCAATTCTATTTATCCTCCAGACTCGTACAAAAACGTTGAAGGCGTTATACTAAGGGCAACTTTTAAGCGATACCGTACCTGCTTATTTAATGCTATGCGAGCCCGCAAGCAACCAGAAGACTAGCACATAAATGCTTTCAGAGATGCCAAGATATTGCAGGGAGTTGGAATTTAAAATTTTCTTTTTTAGTTTTTATTTGAGATATAACCAAAATGGTAGTCTACCCAGACTACCGTACTAGCCTAAGTAAGCTAAGCCTAAACAAAAAGTAGAAAAAGGGCTATTGGCTATGAAGTACGTAAAACGTTCCTAAACCTGACCTTACGTATAATTAACTAGTAACTAGTACCGAAAAGATGGGGAAAGTACTGGTAAACACTTAACTACTACAATAAATCAAGAAACTCCTTTGAAGCTGCAATCGATACAAAAAACAAAAGCATGTCGCATGCTTTCAAAACAAACTTTCAATGACCCTAGAATTAGACGGAGTACCGAGGTACTTTAGTACACGTTACTGCCCACCACTGCATACATTTCTGGGTTACGTCCGAAAAATGGAGTTTTTTTTCAATTAGATGTTAAAATGACTTTAGCAATTTCCGGATTTTGAAATAGTTTTTGTTGTTTACGACTTATTCGTTTTAATAGCGCCTTCATCTTAAATCTGTCTAAAAACTTGAGCGACAAGCGCATAGCTAAACAATTTAACAATAAAGAAACGTGGAGAGTAGCACACAGAGTGGTAAAAAGACGGGTTGACCACACAATAACTCTTATACCATGGAGAAATTTGCAAAGTGCCCAGTCGATAGAATCTTGCCTGTTGCACTATTCGGTTTCGCTTTTTCGATATGCTAACAATTCTAAATCCAGACTAGTTTAGCAATGTTAAAGAATCAAATCTTTTTTAACTCAAGTGCTAACAAATTTGCCACAAAGTGTTTGGACTTGAGTTTTAAGGAAATCCTTACTAAATACAAATTAATAAGCGTTGTCCAATATTTCTTTATTTCAAAACAATGCAACTTGAAACCTGGTGTAGAAGTTGAAAGTCCATTACTTATTGGCTGCGTCCCAGACTCTGATCCTAACACTGTAGTTAAATTTTTTTTATGCAGTGTAAATTACGTATAATCTGAAAATTACAATGATTGCTTCAAAAAGTTTAATAAATTTAATTTTTATTTTTTTAATTATTTTTTAAAACAAATAAATTGATGTCGCATTTGGTCCATAGTTTTTCTTTGATTGAATGCGATTGCTACTATTAATTCTTTGTAAATTATTTTTTGGCCGTGTGTTTACTATCTTAGTAAAATGGCTTTATCCATTAATTCTTTACTACTGTTTTACTGTTTGAGGAAATTTTGTAAAAATCCCGTTTTGCATAGAGTCTGCGTGAAACAAAATCAAAATTTTCAATTTAAACAAAAAGTTAAACAGTAGCAAATAAAACTATTAATATTTAAACATAATTAGAATCTGACATACCATGGGTGTACATGAGATACCTATGGGATCAAAGAAAGTTAAAATCTAGTTCAATTTTTGATAGATTGATAAAAAAAACTACAGTTAGATATACAATAAAAACAAATAAAGAGAAAGCCAAAAGTCCTATTTGATTGCTTTGCCACCCTATAAGTTAAAGAAAGGCCAGAAAAAAGTTTTATTTTGCAATTTTAAAATGAAAAGTGAATTAAAATTACATTTCCGACTCGAGACATGATTGGTTGTGATTAATGGGAACAGAACTTGATTAAACAAAATCTCGCACCAAATTTCTCCTACACGTGTTGATTAACTAAGAATTAACGAAAATCTATAATAAACAATATTCTTCTTATACTTTTTATCTACAAAAATGAAGTCAACACCAATGGCTATAATTAGATTAAATCAAGTCAAACTAAATACAATAAATATGATGTAAAATGTTAAAAAATTTTAATTGTTAGATTTAATTTTAAACGAATCACGCAGTTACGTAGTGTGGTAAATCAAACCCACATTTCAAATTTGTTTGCTCGACGCAATTAATAATTTTACGATCAAAACAATTACCGCCGTTAGTTGTTTTAAAAGAAGTTAAAAAAAAACTTGAGATACGAAGCAAATAGGCAGACGAGAGGAAACCAATATGCAACTCGAAGTTTAGCAAAGAAATAAGTTTAGCCTAAAATTTTTTGTTGTTTGTTTTGGACTAAATCTTTAAAGTTATTTAAACAAATTATTTAATTCTAAGACATTTTTTTCTTAAATATAGTTTATGATTTGTTAAATGTTTACGTTATACCCGGTAAGTGTTTCATTAATGATTTTTTATCGGTAATACAAAAGTTAATTTAATATCTATAGTTAGTCCATTCTGAAGGCCACAAACGTCACAAACGTCAGCCACGATCGTGACCTTGGTGATAATGAAACTTTTGGCTTCAAATTTTACACTGCTTTTGACTTTAAACTATAAATTATTATTATTGTTATTATTTTTTTATCTCTATATTTATCCTCCTGACTCACAAGAAAGCGACAGAGGCCCTAATACATAGGGTAGGCAATTAGCCAGACGTGCTTTCGGAGATACCAAGATATTGCTGTCCGCTTGTAATTCAATAGAGATCTGACTGTAATTTAGAACTGCTTGCCAGGACCACCAAGCAGGGGAATGTGCCGCAAAATGTCTTTTCCAAGGACACAACAGAATGGCGAGAGTGGGTTTTGAACCGAGACCGTGTTGGTCACGAGCCCGGCGCTTTAACCACTCGACCACGCTGCCGACATAATTAACTCTGCTTTTGGGTTTAAATTTTAGTCATTGTACAAAATAAAACTTAAAAAGAGATAGCAAGTTCAGGACAGATGTCACTAAAGTGTACTAACTGTGACATTGTGCTTCTTACATACCGAACCCAAGCCCACTGCCCGACCATGATTTCAAGTTTTAAACTCTATTTAGGGACAGTCTGCTTACCCAGGATTTGCCGCAGAGCGGCATATATATAAGGAAAGATCTAAGACTTGTGGGATTCAACCTGATGCATTGTTCCACTGATAGAAGCGGCATTGTGCACCACGCACACCGATGAACAGGTGCTAGAAATATATTGAGTTATTGAAGAGATGATATTAAAGAGTATCCCTTGTGGCATTGTGTATTACGCACGCCGAAACTGAGCTTACTGCCCACCCATGGTTTCGAGTTTTAAACTCTTATCAAGGATAGTCTGCTTTCACAGGTTTAGCCGCTTTCACCAGTGCAACAATTCATCTGGTAGAAGCCCACAAATTAAAAAAAATTTTTTATATATAACCAGATCTGCGACTAAACCTGGGTAAGCAGACTGTCCCTGATAAGAGTTTAAAACTTGAAACCATAGTATGGCAGTGAGCCCAGGTTCGGCGTCCGTGATACACAATGCTACAAGTGGCACTCTTAGAGCTGTTGTCCACAACTTGATCTATTTTTAGCACCTGGTCATAGAAGTAATTTATGCACAATGCCGTTCTATCAGTGTAGTAATGCATCAGGTTGAACCCACAAGTCTTAAAAAAGGGGGTATGGAATTTCCTTGTTAGACAAAGAGAATTCCATTTTTAATTGGCAAAATTTAGCTGATTTGATGCTTAAAAAAATTGATGAGTGGTCTGTTGGAGTGGGTCACAGGTATTCAAATGTTTAAAGCATCATTCAAGGCACTATTCATGAGGCGAGCATGAGCGCTGCAAAGTACTCAACTGTCGAGTAGATCGAATAAAAGGCAACGGCGTGACGCAAAAAATGTTTTTTGCGAAATGCCAAAAATGGTGACAAAACGTGAGCGATTTTTCCAGTTTTAACCCAAGATATGTAGGGATCGAACGGTAAAAGCTCATTGTATTGTAAACTTCTAGCTCAGGTTTGGCTTTTCACAAGCTACCGTCACCCTCTTTGAAAAACTGAGCTTCATCCTTCAAGTTTGGAAAAAGGGTGAAAGAGTAAATATGTCTTTACTTAAAGTCCTTCCAGTTTTGAGAAAAGTGCAACAGTTCAAGATAGTCCGCATAAGCAAGCTTTTTCAAGATTTTGGAAGCAAAGTAGTATCTACAGAGATTAAAAAGGAAATAAACCAATCTTTAAGGAACGCCGTTTCTCAGACATCGAAGCTTGTTTTGCAGACAAAGAAGCTTTTAGCTTTGCTTAAGTTACGGCGACCACGCACAATTGACGTTGTGCGTGTAATAACGTATATCGTTTAGCCGCTGTTTCCTATTTCGCAATCACTTTTTCAATAAGAACTTTAAAACGTAATACCTTGATTGCAAATAAAATTGAATTGAATTGAATTGAATTGCTTTGCTTGTTACCAGTAGCAAGGGTAAAATGTTGGTTTGGGGCAAGTTCCATGATCATTTTAACCATGTGCTTATATGAACGAAGTCTGCAGGTTGCAGGTAAAGCCATATGCCAGGAAGGCATAAACAGCTGTCAGAGCAAGGATTCCGACACCGTCCTTCTTAGCTTCAAAAAAATTCTCGATTCTTAGCTTCAAAATTAAACTCCAAAAGATGACCTTTTCAACTACTCATCATATTTTTGTTTGCTTATTTTTAAATAATTTAGATGATAAATATGACTACACCTTTCAGCAATTCACAGAAAATCAGTGTCTGAGTGCCAAAGACAAATACAAATCCCTTATTAGCTCTAGCAAGCTAAATAAGCGACTCCGGCTTGAGCGACTCCGGCTCCGGCTTGAACTACTTCGGTTCCGACTCCAAAAAAAACATGCGACTCTAACATTAATCTATAATACCACAACCCTGGCTTAAACTAAAACAAGATGTAAAATCTCATGCTCGTCTTGGTTTTGCTTCCCCAAAGCTTCGTCTCGTTTCGGTCTCAAACCACCGGTCTCGATTCCGCCTCTGCTGATTGAGAAATTGTAGTTGTGGCTGTTAAATTAAACAAAAAGTGTTCAATTTACAGTTGCAAATATCAAGCATAATTGGAGTCTGATATAATGGCAGCAACACTTAATAACCACGAGAACAAAAATCTGGAATCCAATTTTAGATTTGATTTTTTGTAAAAGAAGTGCACTTCGCCAAGATATTTTAGGAGAATAAAATTGTTAAAAAAACATAATGCAGTAAAGGATTGTAAATCTTGTATTATAAAAAATTGGAGCAAATTCAAAATATATTCAGAGGTATGTGAATGACTGTTATTATTAGATTAAGTGAAATTATCCTAAAAAATAAAATGATGATATAATATGTCAAAAGACACTAATTTAGACTTTGATCATAACTGAATAAATCGTTTTAAAATCAGAAGTTCATTTGTGTAGAGTGTAACTCTTGGAAAATTTCAGCGCCTTGTAGTAGGTAAAATCGTTCAAAATCATAAAAATTCAATTTAAGAACTGCTTGTGAAGCCTTTATGAAAAGAAATTTTCTTGAATTCTTCAAAGACTTAAAGGCAAGCGCATTAAAAAATAAAACTAATTGCAGACTTGAAATTATTAGAAAATCTTACTAAATGTCTTGAGCTTCTCAGATTTTTAATGAAACAATTTAAGATTATTTTCAAGCAAAGTTTAATAAAAAAAATGTTTAAAAAATTAAATTGAACAAATTTATATTTTCTTTTAACAAGGATTTAACATAACATAAGAGTTATAATGGCTTTTTAATACTTATAGCAGCCTTGGGTGGTAAAAGGATAAGCCGTCGTACCCCAGACCTTGTCGGAGAGGATGCCTTTCCAAACAACAACGACCTTTATATAACAGGGATCAAAAATTATATAACAGGGATCAAAAACGTAGCCACAAAACCAAAGAGAGCCGCAATCTTGTTTGATGTTTGATTGCTTGTAAAAGAATGGCAAGAAGACAATTAATAAAGATAATAATTAGGAGATCAAAAGTACAGATTGCCTGCATATTTCAAGGATATATCAAGTAAATACCAAAAATTAATTAAAATCTTGTTTTCAACTCAATAAAAGAACAATTGAAGTTAATAAAGACCTCACTTTATTGCACAAAAATCCGCAACCATATTTCCCCATTGAGTTGATAAGCTAAATATTAACAAAACTTTAAACTAATTCGTAATCTTTTAATCCTTTTTATAAACATAAATAAAATCTACACCATTTGCTCTTGTTAAATTAAATCAAACTGTCCTAAACAATTAAAATATGATATAAAATGTTAAAAAACCTAAATAGTTGGACTTGGATCATAACTAAATCACGTATTCGTCTTGAATTAGGTACAACAACAGTTGGTTGAACGACACTTGATCGAAACAACAGTTAATCGAAACGACATTTGATCGAAGCGACACTTGATAAAAAAAAGACCTTTTTTTTGAAAGATTACTATGTTTTTGGGACGAAAATTCGACAAAACTGGGACATATTCAGAGTTGTAAAGTCGTTTTTTATTATTCGATCAAGTGTCGTTTCGATGAACTGTTGTTTCGATAAAGTGTCATTTCGATCAATTGTCGTTCGATCAGCTGTCTGGTCACGCTTGAATTAACGTTTTAAAGTTAGTGATAAAAAATGTATCTGGTTCTTCTAGCAAAAAAAATTTTTTTGAATGAATACATATTTAAAAAATAATCCGCTCAAAAAGTTTCAGTATTGAAAAAGTACCCTATATGGACGGATTTAATTTTGTGCATGATAAAATTATTTTAACTGTTTTTTGGTGACAGTAACTTTCTATTTTACAGTATTTGACAAAATATTTAAAAAAATTTTAACAATGTTGCGAAATCAGTGCTTCAAAAGTGCTAAATAACAAAGTTAGAGCTCGAAATTAAAAAAATTTTTATGTATTTTTGATATTTTTAAACGTGCCGGATCTGTTCCACTCGTCCATAGTACGAAAAATCAAACGCTATATATCATGCAATAACAGAACCATAAAAGTCAAAAATGAGTACACAATTAATTTTACATTACTATTTGAATACTTTTAGTTTTTGTGAAATGTTTTAAGCAGTTTTTATTTTTGTTCAGGCAAAGAAACGTTTCGCATTTTAAGCAAAAAATGTAGGTTTTGTTTGTGAACCCAAGCAGTTTGCATCTGGCTCTTTTTTCTCTGTAATCTGAATACTTTCTTCACTTTGAGGGGATTGTAACTGGATTTACAATAAACATATTCATCATCAGAGTCACTTTATCCTAGAAATTCAACTTTACTCTCCCCATTTTCACCCCCACCAATAGCTGCCCAATTCTTTATGCCATGAAACTTTTGAACATTTATAATTAATTCATTATTACACTCTATTTACTCAAAATATTCAAAAAAACTGCAATATAACGCTCAGATTATATTTAGATCTTCAGCATATAAATCGAACTTTATGGACGAGATGGACAGATCTGGCACGTTTAAACTAATCGATATCACATTAATCACAATAAGCAAACATTAAAAATTTAGTATTGATATGATAGAACTACTTTTACTAAATACAAAAAAAATTTATTTAGTAAAAAAATTTGCTTGCTTATTAAGAACTACTTAATACAAAATAGTAAGTATCAGCACTTTTCACTAATTTTTCAAACAAGCAAAAAACTGACTATTGCTTTCACACTGGCTGAAGCTTTAGGCTTTCCAACTCAAAACTACATCAGCTAGGTATGAAAGATCTAAGGAAGTTGTTTATTTAAAAAAATTCTAAAAAGGTTCACTAAATACCGTTTTTTTGAAACGTACCAGATCTGTTCCATTCGTCCATATAAGGTTAAAATATTTCAGTATTAAAAAAAAACAGCATGAAACCTGCTAAAGAAGTTGAAATCTCAGATTTTGATGATTGGGTCTTTGATACTGGTCGTGAGATTGCAATTGAATCGGTTTTTATAAAAAAAATATTAAAAAAACTTACAATAATTCTTAGAATGAAAGCATTTGATAATATTTAATTTGGATTTTTGTTACTTTTCGCAGAAATAGAACTAAATGTCGCCTTGGGCTTATGCTTTTGGCGTAATATGATTGCTGACAAAAATCTTAATAGGTATATTATTTTGTGGTCGTGATTTTTTACTGTAATTTAGTAAATTAATTGATTTATTCTTTTGCACTGCTTAAAAAAGAATAAATCAATTAATTTTATTAAATTACAGTAAAAAAAATCTTATTACTCATAGTTCAGCCTATGTTAGAAAAAATTAAAACAGTTTTAAAAATGCAATATTATTGATAATAAATAGAGTTTTATAAAAATTTTGTTTCTCATGGAATCTAAATATACAAAACTGAAGTTTTCAAGTTTAAAATAAAATTACCGTAGCAAATCAAGCTTTTTAAACATAAGTAGAATCTGACATACCAGGGGTGTACACTTGATCGAACAACATTTGATTAAAACGATAGTTGATAAAAAAAAGATTTACTTTCCTATGTTTCTGCGATTAAATAATCTCTTTGCTACTGTAAATTAGATTTATAAAATAACAAGGGTATCAGTAACAGGACAGTTTGCTGTCTTTTTTTATAACTTTGTCAATGCCAAGGTCAGGTTTTTTTTAACAAGGTCCCTGGGCAAAGCATTTATAGAGGTGTAACTATTAGGTCATTCGTCATGGTTATTTTTTGTTAGCTGCCTGTTGCTGCCATGCTTTTTTTGTTTTTAGATTGCAGTCAGTAACGTATTCAGTGGGAAAGAGAATCGTGCCATGGCCCCACCCTTGGAGACCGCTTGGAAAAATCAGAGTCAGATTCAAAGAAAATACCTTTTTTTTAAAGAATCCTATGTTTTTGGGACGAAAACTCAACAAAATTGGGTTAGATTTAAAATGAAGAACTTTTTTTTAGAAATCATTATGTTTTTAGGAAGAAAAATTAACAAAACCGTGACAGGCTGAAAGTTTTCTTTTCATTTTTCGATAAATTTTTTTTTCATAGATTTTCTTTTCATTTTTTGATCAAGTGTCATTCGATCAAATGTTATTTCGATCGACTGTCGGGTTACGCACGAGAAAGCCATAAGGTCAAAGAAAGCTAATATTTAATTCAGTTTTTAATGGTTTTTTTAAAAAACTACAGATAGACATGCAATAAGAAATGTTAAAGAAAAAGCTAAAAGTACTGTTTGACTGCTTAAAATTCAAATTCTCTTGACTGCATTTCTAATTCTGATCGAGAAATTGTAGCTGCAACTGTTTGGTTAAACAAAAAGTGTTTTATTTACGTTAGCCAATATCAAAGTCTGATATACCAGGGGCAACACCGAATAACCACGAAATCAAAAATCTGGAATCCAATTTTTAGTTTGATTGTTTGCAAAAGAATGGCACATATAGTAAGATACTTTAGGAGAAAAAAGGTCGTAAAAAACGTTATAGAGTAAACGATTTTAAATCTTGTATTACAAAAATTGAGGCAAAATCAAAATTACTGTATATTTAAAATTTTTTTAAATTTTTAATCAAGCATAGCAAGCTCATTTCTTGCACCCCGATGATGAAACATTATTTGTTACGAAATAAGATATTAGTCACAAAAGAGAGTAAAAACTAAATCGCATTTTTTAATTTTAATGCTCAACCTTAATTTCCCGAAAATACTAGGATATTGAATCTTTTCTGCAACCACTCTTACCCAACTTGCAAAGGAACACAAAAAGTCTACTTTACTATTATTATTTTAAAAGCACTTACAATAGCCAACGGGATTGCCAAACAATTAATTTCTTGCACTTAAATAGTTTATTATACAAGTAAGAAAATCCATTTTTAAGCTTAACTATGTTTTAAATAAATTGCTAAGTCCAAAAGGAAAAGAATGAAAAACAAATTGATACTCAATATAATACTCAAGGACAAATAGCTAAAAGCAGCAATAACTAGATTTTTATCATGATTCGGTAAAGAAAAAGTATGAACATACATCCAGAAATTGGCCGCTAATTTTTGAGATGAGTTGTGCCAGACTATGTTTCGACTGTATCAAGACAGTCATCGGGAAAAGCCAAGCAGGGAGAGACAAGAATTCTTTGATATGACTTTGTTGGAAATTCGGAATTATAACCAAGAATCTACAATTCCAAGCTTAAATATGAACATTAAACATCGAAAAAAAAAAGCAATCAGAAAAGAGTTGAAAAACGTTGTAATTTCGGACTTCGTCGAACCAAATGCAATAAATTATGTCGAAAGAACTTTGAAGCAACATGGAAAAAAGTTCATGAAATTAGAATTTTGAACTTTATCGAATGATCGTAAAAAAGAACCAATCAAAGAAGAGTTTTGGACTAAGCAAAACAAGTGTAAAAATTGAAAAAACATTAAGTTGAAATAGCACAATTCATGCATTCCTATTATCAATCATAACTTTCCTATAAATTTAAACGAATACTTCATATAAGTCTTACAACTATATTCATATAACTGGATTAATCACAATGCAATATTATTTCAAGAAAAACATGAACCCAAATATTGTTTAATTCTCTTGTGTTTTTAAAATTTCAGCCTTAAAAATCAAGAATAAATTTTCTTTTATTAATGAAAAATTATCTAATTTCTAACTCCTTATCCTTGTGACCCATCGCCTTGGTGAAGGACATTAGAAATAAATGCGTTTTAATATTGCAGTATATCTAAAATGATTATTTCAATTTCTGAGTGAAAGTACACAGTAGAGGATTTGCAGAATATTTCGCTTAATCACGTATCACGTGTTTTTTGATTTTGCTGACAACAAGAAAGTGCCTAATTTGGTTATAAAGATAAAATAAATTGGGTCTTAAATGGTTATGAGATTTCAGTTATAAACATAAGAAAACTGTTTTTTGGTTAACTCTGTTAATAAACAATCTTTATGAATTATTCAACCACTTTAATTTTGTCAAAAAAAAAAAAATTCAATGCATATTGTAAATACAATGCTGCTTTTATTTTTATTTTTGAAAATTTTATCAAATTACTATAACTCAGATTTTTAAAATAGACTATAGGGTAGCTAAATTACCTATTGAGCCTTTTAATTAATTTATATATAATTTTTCAAACAGTTGATATAAGCACTATGGTTAAACAGAACAAATTTTGTCCGATATTTAATAACAACTGACATTACATTATAGCAGCAGATATCTATTTTTAGAATTGCCAATAAACTAAAGAGCCTTTTCAATGAACTATCACTTTATGAACAAACTCAATGAGAAAGCATTTAATGCAACCAAAAAAAGTAAAAAAATCATAGCCAGTTACATACAGTTCTTATCAATATTAAGCAAAACAACTATGATAATTTTAAGTCCATTTCAAGATCAACTAGATCAAACGTTGGGTACTGTGTAAGCAGTAGCCTAAACTTCTTGAAAAAATCAGTTAATTTCAGTTATCTTCGCTTTACTGACCATAACATTTTAAAAAACTTATTGTACCTTTTTAACTACTGTTACTGTGTTTGTATTTTTTTAATTTAATGTTGATTTTTTATTATTCAAAAAAATTAGGCTAGTAATATTTTATGCTGTTTTTCATTATTATAATTTTTATACGTATTTATTCTTTTTTGATTCATAAGTCAACTTTGCTGGCGTAATCCAATGTAATCTTAAAACTTAAGCTTACACATAACAATTTATTAAATTTACTGGTCTAACATCAACATTATTATTTTAGAAGATATTTTCGAACTAGAAGCAGCACAAAAAACAATATTAAATAATTCGGTAATCTACTGGCTGCATTCCAAACTGACTGATTGATTAGTCTTGTAATGGCTGATTATCTAAAAGATTTTGTTTTTTTAATTGACTGGTCCAGAATCCGGATTTTGAAGAATAAAGAATTCCTGAATTAGACGTAATTGTTGAGCAGAATTTTGATTTAATGCAAAACATTTATATGGACAATTCTAGTAACAAATGAAAAAAAAATGTCTTTGTGGCATAAAAACATAGATAAATTTTTGTTACGCCTGGACGAAAAAGCAGACTTGATAAATTATGTTACTTACTGTTTTAAAAAAATTATTATCGTATTTCCGTCAATATTTTTTTACGTTCTTTGTATTAAGTAGATTTAATCACAATGTTAGAATCAGATTCGGAGTCGCAGTCAACCGAATATAAACTTCCAACTTCTCAGGTTTTATGTTTTTAAAATATTTTCAATAATGAGATGTTACAGTGCACCAGTTGCTTTGTGTTCATTCAGGATTGTTTTGAACATTTTAATTCAAACATTATGGAGCAAATTCGTCAACACGTGAGTTAAGAAGACGGATTCTTGGTTCATTGTAGAACAAGTCTCGTGTTATCATTATTAGCTTATTTCGAAGTACAACAGTTTTGTAAGGACAAGATTCGATATCGATTGATGTATGTTGTTTTTGAAAAAATTTAAAAGTGCTCTTAATTGTTTTGATTTGTACTCTTAGACCTCAGCCTAATTTTGATCTAAAAGATTTTATTTATGTTATTCCAAGGAGGTTTTAAAGTGACCATCTTGAAAAACGTTTTATTCAGCATTTACAGACGAGCTGTGAGAGATTTTTTTGTTAGTTTACAAAAAGCGCAAGCAATAGACTTACTTGTTTACTTGAATATTAAAAAAAATCAACTTTTCAAAAGAGACATTTAATTAAAAAAATTCTTTTTTTTTTAATTTAATTTGCAAATCGCCAACTTGTGCAGGATTTCACATAAAATAATTAACAAGCTATTTACGATACAGCTATCTAATATTCCAGAATATACTTGAAATTTATATTTAGTGTATGTTTAAACAAACCGCTTACAATAAAATTCTCACTGAACGCAAATCAATGGCCGTCAAAAAATTTATCTCTAAGCTTTTTGTCCAACACTCGACAGGAGATAAACGTCGCAAAGGAAGGGAAAAATTCAATTGAATGTTTAACTTTTCGTTTAGCTTTATTACATAAATTCGTACACAATCAATTGAATTTTTTTCGCTTCATTTCCAAACGTTTATCATCTGACGAGTGTCGGACGAAAAGCTTCAAGACGAGTTTTTTGCTGGCTATTTTCAAACTCTCTACCACAAACCACTTGTGCAAGTAAATAGGCATATTGGAATACTTTAAAATTTACAATAAAAAGCAAAACTTCATGAAACCTAACGTTGAAGTTGAAAGTTCATAACTTTTTATTGCATCTTTGTTTCTGATCTTGACATTGCAGTTGAATCCGCTTCGTACAGTATAGATTATAATATAAAACTTATATTTTACGTAAATGTTAAAAAAAAAAAATTAAAATAAAAGAAACAGTCTTTGCATTTAATTTTTCTCTCTGATTCTTGATTAAAATTCTTCATTATACAAATTAATTTATGTATCTTTAAACCTACGGGGTAAATTTTTTATCTCAATTCTTGAGATTGATGTGTTGAGAAATGGATTATTGTAAAAAAGCATTCGCTAAAATCAACATTATATAATTCTTAAAAAATTCACTTGAATAAATATATTGCCGTGTTTGACCCGATTATAGATGTCACTTGTTAGAAAATTATTTATTTTTAGAAATGTCCGCATATATCCTTATAGTGACGTGTGATTAAGTAAAATAAATGACTTATCCAGAGTATAAACGCACATCTTAACAGATTTATTACGGGTTTTCGACGGCTTTATTATGTAAAATCAAGAGGTTTTATTGTGGTTTCTGATTTTTTTACCATAGCTGACGCATAGTTCTTGAAAATTTCAAATTTTCGGAGATAAATATACTCTTCATTAAAAATTTTGTATTCGTACACTTCAGAAACTATCCAATTCTCAGCTAATGATCCAACAAAAACAAAACTGATAAAAATTATTTACTTCTACTGTAAAATAACAATGTTGATTATTATTTTAAAATTAAAAGTTTTTCATTTTAATGAACGTGAACATAAGTATTTATAAAGTGAACAACAAAACAAACGAGCGATTTTGAATTTGGTAAAATGTTTACAAGCATAGGTCTACTTGTAACTGTAAGCCGAAAAAAAAAGTTCGTTAGCAAAAAATTGTGCTGCTGCTGCCGATTCAAAAAAAGAGATTGACAAAAATTTTCTACAAATTTTGTCTATATCTAAGTTCAAATTTAGGTTCAGCTTTACAAAGATTTTGTAATAATCGATTTCCAAGACTCTATGACTGAGTCTAAACGTGTCCGAATTGCTGTTTTTTCGAACAAGGACTGTTTTTTTACACTCGCTAGTTTTTTATTAAAACTCTATATTGTGCGGTTTATTTTTACAATCTATTGAGCACTCTTTCCTACCCTGAACTGGAAAGAACTACAAACTTGATTTTGGCACACTTGTAACTTTTTAAAGGTGTTTTTAAAAATTATTGCAGTTAAGTTAAACGGGTCAATTGAACATTCGGCTTTTAAAAACAAAAAAGACTTTTTTTATATTGTATATTTATATTGTTTGCATAGGAAATGTTGATTAGACGTTTAGAAACAGTTATTTAAACTTTGGTTAAATAGCAATAAAGGTTGTTGCTGTATTGCTATAGCACAGCAAATCTAGTAAGAATTAAATAATTGGATTTATTGGTTAGTACAAAAGATATTATATAAAACAATTTAATTTATCAAGCTATTAAAGTTATACAGCTGCACATGTGTTTTTTATGTAAGACTTACAAATCCTTTTTCTATCTTTCTTTTTGAAGTCGACCGACAACAATTTATTTTTCTTGAAGTGCAATATTAGTGTGGATGCAGCCTGTATAAAACAGGGTTTCTCAAAGGGGGCCACTGGGACTTTATCAGGGGACCCTTGAAAAGAATTCTTTTTTAGACTTCAATTTACTTTTGGGACAAAATTGACAAAATCAGAGCCAGTTTCAAAGTAAGGATCTTTTTTTGGTTTTCACTTGACCTTTGGGACAATATTATAACCAGGGGGCCACAGGTAATTGAGAGTATCTGAAAGAGGGCCACGGACCACCAAAATTTGAGAACTACTGGCATAGAAATAGACCTATAACAAATTAATCAATTTTTTACAAGCTATGTTTATTACAAAAAGTTTATTATTAATTTCAAGGCTTATATGCTTTTATATCGAAAATCAACTGCATCTGCAAATTATGATAAAAATACTTAAACAATGAAGAAGAAATGGGGTAAGTTGAGTCAGTGTCCAAGTTGAGCCACCCTTATATTTCCCAAAATAAAAATAAATTCAACTTTTAAGTGCCACGTGTTTGTTGCTGGTAACGAGATTACAGTTTTGGTATTGAGAGTACAGTTCTTTTTTTGTTCGGTTTTCCGAGAAAGAGCTTTTAGCGAAAATCAGCACTTTTTGTAAAAATTTTTTTCAGAGAAATTTTTGTGTTTTAGAAAAGACCTTAAATTTTAATCCGCTTTGAAATTTATGAATACAAGGTATAAGGTTAGCTTCTTTGTAAACGGTTGCATCAAAGTATTATGAATGGTATTGTGTTAAACCTGAGTTTAAAATTATAAATTATCTTACCCCATAGCTTAGCTCAGCTTATCCCACGGAGTGGGTAAGTTAAGCCACATGAGATCCTAATTGCAATCGCTCATAATTTGATGATTCTTCAACATATGCAAATGAAACTTTCTCCATGTTGAAAAGAAATGAAAGTATTTCAATATGCAATTAAAAATTTTACGAAAAAAATAAAGTTTTTTGCAATATGCATTTCTTCATAAAGTGGCTCAAATTACCCTTTCTTCCCCTACAGAAAATGATCGATAAACCTATAGTTGATGAAGACATGCAGTTTTTATGCATAGTTTTTGGAATCAAATCTCAATACAAAATAAATTAAGCAAAAATCAGACAGAGAAAAGAAAAAACAACAAATAGTTTTTGATAAACCAACCGAATTTTCTTTTTCTTTTTTGAAGTGAAATTTTTTTGGCTATTATACCATTAATGTCAATTAGAACATATATGACCATAAAGAAATTCTTTTAAAATATAAGCAACAGTTTTTTTTAGATGCAATAAATGATGAGATTTAGGTTTGATACATGTTTAAGAAAAGTTTAGAAACAATTTTTGTAGTGAGTCACCAGTCGGGGACATCCTTTTTCAAGATGACTCTAGTCGATAAAAAAAAAGGTATGAGACTATTTCGTTAAGCCTATGCATTCTGCTTCATTAACATCATATTGTATCTTATGAAGATTTTGTATCAGCCAGTTTACAACACTTCATATTCTCATTAAAGTAATTTCTCATTTTTTAAAGAAGTTATTCCTCTAATTCTTACTTTAACCACTAATCAAAAAAATATTTTTTGTGAAGAAAAAAATGTTTACTTTAACCACTAATCAATAAAAAAATCATCTTTCTACGCAGGAACGCTTGAAGCCAGCTTTATGAAATCCTTCAACTTCTCTTTCGGTCACCAGAAAAATATTTTTGTGTGGGCTAAAGCTTTCTCACTTGTGGTCCAAGTGAGTGCACAACCAAGCCAGTTGCCTGGTCTTTTTCTGTCAAACAATCAGAGATGCTGTAATTGTTTATTTTAAATCAGGTATTTCTTTTAAGTTGCAATTGTCGACGAGTAAAGGTTGGGCAGAAGAATTTTCAATAAAAATAGCTTTTTTTAAAGACGACGTACGTACAATCAAAAAAGTTAAAAGTATTTTTATTGCAATTCTTATTAAATACAAATAAATAAGCGTTCTCAATATTTTTCTAATTAACCCTTTGAGTAGCCTTAAATAATTTTTTTTTTAAATTTGGCTTTTTTTGTTTCTATTCTACTATTGATGCACATACAACAAAATTAATTTTTTTGTTTAATGTTGTTTTTAGAAGAAAGGATTTACCCAACGTGGTTAGTGCTGCTGACTACTACCACTCTATGACCTAAAACTAGCTTTGAAAAGCAAAATTTTGATTTTAAGAGGTGGTCAGTCTGGCTGACCACTATCACTCAACGGAACTTAAAACGTGGTGTAGAAGATGAAGGTGCAACACTTGTTGGTTGCGTTCCTGACTCTGATCTTAACACCGTCGTTGAATCTGCTTTATGCAGTGTAAATTATAATATTCAGAAACAATTTAAACATATTCAGAACATAGTATAACAAGGGTCTATAATGAGTACCCGCGAAGATAAAAGATCTGCAATCCGGTTTAAAGTTTACTTGTTTGATGAAGCTCTCGACTTACAACCCATTAGTGCCGCTGGCGTATTTAAATACGCATTAGTGAAGTGCCGATAGGTAGCTAACTACACAATCGATTTATCAAGAACTATAATCGAACGAAATGGTTTAAAATTTTGCACAAAGCATATAGTCATGAACCTATTTCCCATTGAAAGTTTCAACAAATTTGACTGACAGAAAAACTTTTGTCACTAATGGGTTAACTTTATAATCCCCATTTGTATATGTCACATTGATTATGTAATTTTGAAATTAGTAAATATGTAATACATTTCGTTCTTCAAACGAAAAAATAAATAAACTGCAGTGCATATTTTCAACAATAACTTGCGTATAAATTTTCATAATTTAACGTTTTCAAAATTTATTAACTAAAAATTATATACGTATTTCAATGTCAAAAAAAATATCCACAGAAAATGATAATAATTGTTTGTAAAATCAGTAAGTACCATAAATTATCAAGTCCGCCTTTTTGTTCATATAACATAATTAATTTTTATACGCATAATATAAACATTAATTTTTTTATGTCTTTATACCACGAAGACAGTTTTTTTTTCAACCATTATAAAATTGTTTTGAAACATTTTTTACTAGTTCGCAATGCTGAGTAGTATATTGTACAAAAAGAAGCTTCACTTGCTTATTTAAGTGTACTTTACTGGCGTCAAAATCTACTAAAAGAGTAAGGCTAAATCAGTTACATTCTGGCAGCAATTTCTAATCGATTGTTAGAGTGATCATAGAAGAAAAAATAAAATAAATTGAGAACAATATGACCCATCCAGAAATATTCGTTTTTGTTGGAAACATTAACGCTATTTTCAACCATATTGGTTATTTTATTTTTCTACTAGTATTGGAATATTGAATTTGACCGATTTTATATTTTAGTTGCTTTTCGGCATTGCAACAGAGACAGTGCTGAATACGTTTCCAACAAATTATTAAGTAATTGCAACATTGATTGCAGTAATTTTTAAGCTTAAAGTGGCCAAAATTTTGCAATTAAATTTTTAATTGACTTTTCTATTTCTGCAAAAAAAGAAAAAAATTTTTGAGGCTATCAATATTGTTTAGCGTATTTTATAAAAGATATCGATCTAAAGCCAGTTAACTTTCATTTTCAAATCGATTTAGAAAATTTTTTGAATAATTGGTGAAAACTTTGTATCAAACTCAAAACTTTTTTCTATAATTACTGTTGTTGCGGTTCTTGCTTTAACAAATTGTTTAAATTTTAAATTGCTATTTTTAAACTTTTTGTTGGTTATCGTTAAAATCATTTATTGAATTTATTTACTGCAATTTTTATCTTGCAATAAGATCAAAAGTGCTTAGACCAGGGGTGGCCAACAAGTCGATCGCGATCGACCGGTCGATCGCGAGCTATCAAGTGGTCGATCGCGAGCTATCAAGTGATAGATCGCCAAAATATCATTTGTGACGTATATGATAGATATCATTTGTGACGTGTTAGAAGTAAAAATGGAAAGAATGTTTGCCGATTAGCCCTAACAGTAACAAAGTGTTAATTCATTGTTTCAGTTACGGTGTGTTTGTTGTATTTCAGTCGTAGCCTAATCTAATTTTTACAATGAGTGCTGTAAAGAGGAAGAAAACGTACCACTTTAATGAAGAATGGGAGCTGGCTTACTTCTGCCTAATGGTAAACAACAACTGTACCTGTCTTATTCGTAATTTAGCTCTTGCTTTGCCTAAAAAAGGAAATATCGAAAGACATTTTATGACACGCCAAGCAAACTATAACGACGATTTTCCCCTCGGAAGTGAAGTGAGAAAGATAAAATTTAATGAACTTAAAAGTAATCTACGTGGACAGCAAAGAAGCCTAAAACTATTTTGCACATCGTCAAAGGCAACTACTTTGGCCTCATTCAAAGCCAGTTGTTTCTTAGCAAAGAAAGGCAAGGCATTTTCAGATGGAGAATTGCTGAATGAATGTTTTCTAGAAATTTCAGATAGTCTTTTTCACAATATTTATAATAAGAGTGAAATTAAAAATGCAATTAAAGACCTACAATTATCAAGAAACACTGTGATGAGGAGAATAGAAAAGATGAGTGAAAATGTGGCAGACCAGCTTAGAAATGATTTTACCAAATGCGAGTGTTTTTCATTACAGCTTGATGAGTCGACGGATATCAGAGATGGGGCTCAAATTGTTGTGTTCATTAGAATGGTATTTAATGATTGGACAGTTAAAGAGGAAGTGTTTGGTGTTATAACTTTGAAAGAAAGGACGAGGGGGACACATATTTACACTTCATTTAAAAAGTATTGCACAGAAATAGGATTGCCTTTGTGGAAGTTGGTTGCAATTACAACAGATGGAGCAAAGTCAATGGTAGGCAGTGTAAACGGCTTTGTTGTTTTGTGCCGAAGAGACGATGATTTTCCAGATTTTTTGCAGTACCACTGCATAATCCACCAGCAAGTTCTATGCAGCAAGCGACTAAAAACAAAAGAGATAATGGATGTCGCATTCAAAATTTCAAACTCCATAAGAGCAAAAGCCCTTCAACGACGCCTTTTCACGCAGGAATTTGAGGGAAAGCAGCTTGTTTTACACACGGATGTAAGGTGGTTAAGTAGCGGCAAATTTCTTCAAAGATTCCGTGATCTATTGGAGGAAATTCGTGTTTTTCTTCAAAACAGAGGTGATAACGACGCCAATTTGAACAATTTGGATTGGCTGAGCGACCTGACTTTCCTGGCTGATATCACTGGCAGATTAGCGGCCTTAAATCTACAGTTGCAAGGAAAGGACAAACCAATTAGTGAAATGATCAGTGCTATTAGTGCCTTTAAAATTAAAATTCCTGCACTGATCTCCGATCTAAAAGAAAAGCAGTTCAAATTTTTCCCAAACATTAAACACCATTTGGAAAAGCATTCTGTTGGTATTTGGGACCATGAGAAATATATTTATGAAATAAATTTGATTTCTGATGAATTTGAAGATCGGTTCAGTGATTTTCGAAAGATAGAAGAAATAGTTGAATTCGTATCATACCCATTCAAGTCGGATTTAAACGTGTCATCTGTTTCTCAACAAATAAGTGACGTATTTGCGTTGGAAAGAGGTGACCTTGAAATGGAAATGTTAGCACTGAAAGTAGACGTGTTCCTCAAGGCCCGGGCATCCGAACCAGACTTATGAAGGTTCGTTGGTTTGAAACAACTTGAAAAAATGTGCGGAATATATCCATTCTTGTTTTGGGTCAACGTATTTATGTGAATCCGCGTTTTCATTTATGAATGCTATTAAAACTAAACAACGTTCTGTACTAACCGATTCCCACTTGGCCGATTGTTTGAAGTTGTCTTTGACGGGATATACTCCTGATTATGTAAAGCTGGTCAACAATATGATGACTCAAACATCTCACTAAATGAACTATGTATCATTCGTTTTGTGTTTTATTCATTCATAATTAACTTGCTGGTTTATTTATTAAACCGAAGTGACCAATTATTATAATAAACGATTTTTATCAATAATTTATTTCTGTTGACAGCAGTAATATGCATTAAAGATATGAGGTATAGTACCGAAAAAGTAAAAGGAAAGTTTTGGCTTTTTTGCAACGCATCATTGACCGGTCGATCGCGAGCTTGTAAGAAATTTTGTAGTCGATCTCGAACGATCTGAAGTTGGCCACCCCTGGCTTAGACTCACACGCATCTGTATTATTTAAAAAGAGTGATTGTGAGCCTAAAAACGTTATTTTTTAAACGTTAAATAAAACTGAGTTAAAAAAGCGCACTTTGAAATATTTTGAATACTGTATATTGGTTTTTCTAAAGTTAATCAGGTTTTTCCCAACTCATATTCTACAAAAAAGTTTTCGAGCCATTTAATAATGTTATTTTTGCTATCAATTAAAACCAAAGAAATTAATAATCAAATCGACCCTTTAATTTTGAGATTCAATTTTATTTCTCCAAAAAACTCTATGATTGACATGTACAAAAAAAGTAAAAATTGGGTGAATCACCTGGCGACATAGGTAAAACCATAGCCGTAACTGCCATGGGGGCGGGGGGACAATTGCCCTCCCCAAGTCTAAAAAATTTGGACGAAATCAAAAATTTTTGGGCAGCGACAAGGAATTATTTGGGCACAAGAAATTTTTTTGAGCATCAAAAACGAACACTAAATGCAAAATTTAAGGTGGAGACCTTTTTTTAAAAGATAACTATGTTTTGGGACAAAAATCAAAAAATCAAAGATAGATTCAAAGTGAAGACCTTTTTTTTGGTAATCACCCCAAATTTAAACCAAATTTTTTTTCATACTCGTAAAGTACTAGAAAAACATGATTGGGGCAAACGTAACAAAATTCGGGAAAAACTGTATTGCCTCAAATTTATTTGGCTGGTACGCCTAAGTTAAAGCCACAGAGTCAAAATCGCTGTTGAATCTCTCTAACACAGATGTGTTGCATTTGTATATATACTAAACTTGCCACATAAAATCTACTAAACACAAATAAATTTGCAAACTGCTATAATCTAACATTTGTCTATTTAATTTTGGACTTAACTTTTTTATGAGTAGAGCTTCATGTTCTATGATTCATGAAGCTCTACTCATAAAAAAGTTAAATCTAACATTTGAAAAAAAAACAATATTTTATGAAACCTGGTGAAGAAGTTGAAAGTTTAAGTTCTGTTGATTGTGTATCTGATTCTGATCGAGAAATTGTAGTTGCGACTGTTGAGATAAAAAACTATTTATTAATAATTTACAATAGCAAATATTAAGCATAGTTGGAGTCTGAAATAATGGGAGCAACACTTAATAACCACAAGAACAAAAATGCGGAATCCAATTTTAGATTTGATTGTTCGTAAAAAAATTACACATAGCCTAGATATTTGAGAAGGACAAAATTAATAAAAAAACATAATGTAGTAAATGATTGTAAATCTTTTATTACAAAAAATTAGAGCAAATTCGAAAATATCTTTAGAGAAATGCAAATTATTGTTATTATTAGATTACGTAAAACTATCCGAAAATATAAAATGATGTTATAAAATCTAAAAAAATGTTAGTTAATAGACTTTAATCCTAACTGAGGAAATCGATTTTAAGTCAGAAAGTTTATTTGTGTTGAGTCTTACTCTTGTAAAAATTTGAACGATTTGTAGTGGGTAAAATCGTTCAAAATTATAAAATTCAATTTAAAAACTTCTTGTGAATTTCTTTATGAAAAGAAGTTTATCTTAACTTCTTCAAATGCTTGAAGGCAAGCGCATCAAAGAATTCAACTATTTGCAGACTTGAAATTATTAGAAAATCTTACTAAATGTCTTAAGCTCTGCTAATTTTTAATGAAACAATCTAAACTAAAATTTTAACAAATTTTAACTTAAAAGAATCGTTTTAGAAAATTAAATTAAATAGATTTATTGTCTCTTTTAACACATATTTAACATAACATAACAAGTTATATAATGGCTTTTTAATACTTGTAGCAGCCTTGAGTGATAAAAGGATAAACCCTCAAACCCTGTCCTGTTTGCATCTGACTCGGAGGGGATGCCCTTGCAAACGACAACGACAACGGCGTTGTTATATCTAGATGATCTTGATATCACGGATTGAGCCTGTGCAGCCACGAAACCAAAAAAAAAACGCGATCCATTTGGGGTTTGATTGCTTGTAAAAGAATGGCAAGAAGACAATGAATAAAAATAATAATTAAGAGGCCAAAAGTACAGATTGACTGCATCTGTCTAGTATATATCAAGTAAGAACCGGAAAAAAGTTGTTTTTTTTAATTCTATGAAGAAAAATTAATTAAAACTACGTTTTCAACTCAATAAAAGACTAGCTGGAGTTAGTAGAAACAGATTTTTGTAATTGCACAAAAATCCGCAGGTATATTTTCCTATCTAGTTGATAATTTTTTTTTATCCTCCTGACTCGCAGGAAAGCGACGGAGGCGCTAGAAATAGGGTAAGAAATTGCCCCAACCTGCTTCCGAAGATGCCAAGATATTGCTGCTCGCTAGTAATATGACTGTAATTTAAAATTGCTTGTCAAGACCACCAAGCAGGGGAAAGTGCCGTAAAGTGCCTTTCTCAAGTGCACAACAGAATGGCGCAAGTGGGTTTTGAACCGAGACCATGTTAATTATCAGTCCGGTGCTTTAACCACTCGACCACGCTGCCGACAAAATAAAGATAGTATAAAGTAAAGTAAACATTAGCCAAACTTTAAACTAATTCATAATCTTTCAATAAGTTTTATGAATATATAGGAAATGTACACCATTTGTTTTTGTTAGATTAAGTCAAACTATCCTAAACAATAAAAATTTTTTATAAAATCTTAAAAAAACCTAAATAACCAGACTTCAATCAAAACCAAATCATGTATATGCCGTCTTGATTATTAACGTTTTAAAGTTAGTAATACCAAAATGCATCTGGTTCTTCCGACAAAATAATTTTTTTTGATGAATACTTGTTTTGAAAGATAGTCCGTCAAAAGTTTCAGACTTTGAAATATTTCAGTACTAAAAAAAAAACAGCATGAAACCTGGTAAAGAAGTTGAATTCTTAGGTTTTAATGTTGGTCGTGAGATTGCAGTTGAATCTGTTTTTACAAAAAAACTTGTTTTAAGATAAAAGTTAAATAATTGTTAGAATGAAAATATTTAATAATTTTGAATTGGGATTTTTTTTTAATTTTTGCTAAAAATAGAAACCTTGTATCGCTTTTGGCCCATGCTTTTATGCCTAAAAATGCAATTGCTCTCTCTAATCTTAAGGTAAATTATTTTGTGGTCGTGCTTTTTTACTATAATTTAGTAAAATTAGTTCATTCGTTCTTTCTTTAGCCCTACTTTATATTTTTTTGAAATTGTGGAAAAATCATACTATTTATAGTTCAGCGTATTTAAAAAAATTAAAATAGTTTTAAAATTATTATAATGATTGATAGAATTTTATAAAAATTTTGTTTCTCATGGAATCCGCGCCTAGTGGGTAAAGCCTCAGAGTTAACAATCGATATCGAGTCTTGACTGAACAAAACTGTTGTACTTTTAAATAAGCTAATAACAATTCTGCAATGAACCAAAAATCTGTTGTTCTTAAACTCGTTGACAAATTTGCCCTATAATGCTTGAATTAAAATGTTCAAAACAATTTTGACTAAACAAAAATCAACGAGTGCACCAGAGCATTTTATTATTGAAAAGAACTAAAAAGCATGAAATCTGGAGAAGTTGTAGGTTTATATTCTGTTGACTACGACTCTGATTCTTATCTTAAGATCATCATTAAATCTGTTTAATACAAAGTATGCAAAAAAATATCGATGGAAAGAGGATAATAATTTTTTGTAAAATCAGTAAGTAGGCCTAATATGATACATCAAGTCTGCTTTTTTGTCTAAGTGTAACCTAAACATTAATTTGTTTATGTTTTTGTGCCATAAAAACATTTTTTTTGTTCAGCCGTCACTCGGAGTGCCATAAAATTGTTTGCAACATTTTTTGACTCGTCGGCAATGCTGAGTAGTATATTGTATAAAGAGGAGTTTCACTTGCTTATTTTTGTGTACTTTAGTGGCAACATCGCCTATGAGAGAAATATGGTCGAATCTGTCACATTTTGGCAGTGATTTTTAACGGGACATTAGAATCTCTGAGAGAAGGAAAGCTTGTCGCATTGTGTGCACGTCTTTGACACTCACTTTTTCATTCAATCCACATGCTTGTTAACAACTGCAAAACAATCCAGTTTAATTCACAAACGTACGGCTTTAAGTTTGTTAAGCGCAAGTTTACAAGTTGTTCCAGTTATTTTCAAAAGTGAAGACAATTATATCATAATATTGTGACTTATGATATATGATAAATATAAAGTATATTCGTATGATAAAACAAACATCAAATACATAGCTTTAAAAAGAGATTTTAGAAACCTTTTTTTTTTTTTTTTATTTTATCTCTATATTTATCCTCCTGACTCGCAGGAAAGCGACGGAGGCGCTATACATCAGGTAAACAAATACCCCGACCTGCTTCCGGAGATGCCAAGATATTGCTGTCCGCTAGTAATTTAGTAGTGATATGACTGTAATTTAGAACTGCTTGTCAAGACCACCAAGCAGGGGAAAGTGCCGTAAAGTGTCTTTCCCAAGGACACAACAGAATGGCTCAAATGGGTTTTAAACCGAGACCATGCTAATCATCAGTCCGGTGCTTTAACCACTCGACCACGCTGCCAATAAACCTTAATTGTGCAAATTTTTAAGGTGGTTACATCAAGATTTGAAAGACATAATCAACCTCTACCGTTAAAAAACATTAACCAATGTTTGGGTTTATTTCATTGACCTTCTCTCGGCGAGCCTCGGTAACTGAAGTGATAAAATCCTTAAGGCAAACAATAACGGTATCGGAGAGCTTCCGGGGTGGCAAAACAATAGACATTCGATTCCAGAAACAAAAGAGAAAACTTGATGTCAATTACAGATCAAACAGCAAACGACCACTTTTGCCTCGAACACTACAGCTCGATATAGAGGGCTCGAGTCAAAATAAGATCTGCATTGTTAGCCATTTGGCCAACAGGTTTAATATCCTCGTTATCCTCCTTCAAAAAAATCACTGAACCAATGCCGATTGACTGGTGATACCACATTACACCTTGGCTAGTTGGGTCTCAAGCAGGAAATATGGCCTTGCTATGTTTGTCCATGAGCGACTTAAATGCAATCTCTCTTGAAGGATCGGCAACTGAATGGCTGTGTGTGGATGTTGATTGCTGCAAAACTGTTAACATCTATAAATTATCTAACTTGCAATTAACAATAACAGCCATTTCGGTATTTCAACATCCGGCCTCTATTATGGTGACTTTAACTCCTGGCATACAGGCTGGAAATACATAGGGTGGGCAATTAGCCAGACGTGCTTTCGGAGATACCAAGATATTGCTGTCCGCTTGTAATTCAATAGAGATCTGACTGTAATTTAGAACTGCTTGCCAGGACCACCAAGCAGGGGAATGTGCCGCAAAGTGTCTTTTCCAAGGACACAACAGAATGGCGAGAATGGGTTTTGAACCGAGACCGTGTTGGTCACGAGCCCGGCGCTTTAACCACTCGACCACGCTGCCGACATAATTAACTCTGCTTTTGGGTTTAAATTTTAGTCATTGTACAAAATAAAACTTAAAAAGAGATAGCAAGTTCAGGACAGATGTCACTAAAGTGTACTAACTGTGACATTGTGCTTCTTACATACCGAACCCAAGCCCACTGCCCGACCATAATTTCAAGTTTTAAACTCTATTTAGGGACAGTCTGCTTACCCAGGATTTGCCGCAGAGCGGCATATATATAAGGAAAGATCTAAGACTTGTGGGATTCAACCTGATGCATTGTTCCACTGATAGAAGCGGCATTGTGCACCACGCACACCGATGAACAGGTGCTAGAAATATATTGAGTTATTGAAGAGATGATATTAAAGAGTATCCCTTGTGGCATTGTGTATTACGCACGCCGAAACTGAGCTTACTGCCCACCCATGGTTTCGAGTTTTAAACTCTTATCAAGGATAGTCTGCTTTCACAGGTTTAGCCGCTTTCACCAGTGCAACAATTCATCTGGTAGAAGCCCACAAATTAAAAAAAAAATTTTATATATAACCAGATCTGCGACTAAACCTGGGTAAGCAGACTGTGCCTGATAAGAGTTTAAAACTTGAAACCATAGTATGGCAGTGAGCCCAGGTTCGGCGTCCGTGATACACAATGCTACAAGTGGCACTCTTAGAGCTGTTGTCCACAACTTGATCTATTTTTAGCACCTGGTCATAGAAGTAATTTATGCGCAATGCCGTTCTATCAGTGTAGTAATGCATCAGGTTGAACCCACAAGTCTTAAAAAAGGGGGTCCGGAATTTCCCTGTTAGACAAAGAGAATTCCATTTTTAATTGGCAAAATTTAGCTGATTTGATGCTTAAAAAAATTGATGAGTGGTCTGTTGGAGTGGGTCACAGGTATTCAAATGTTTAAAGCATCATTCAAGGCACTATTCATGAGGCGAGCATGAGCGCTGCAAAGTACTCAACTGTCGAGTAGATCGAATAAAAGGCAACGGCGTGACGCAAAAAATGTTTTTTGCGAAATGCCAAAAATGGTGACAAAACGTGAGCGATTTTTCCAGTTTTAACCCAAGATATGTAGGGATCGAACGGTAAAAGCTCATTGTATTGTAAACTTCTAGCTCAGGTTTGGCTTTTCACAAGCTACCGTCACCCTCTTTGAAAAACTGAGCTTCATCCTTCAAGTTTGGAAAAAGGGTGAAAGAGTAAATATGTCTTTACTTAAAGTCCTTCCAGTTTTGAGAAAGGTGCAACAGTTCAAGATAGTCCGCATAAGCAAGCTTTTTCAAGATTTTGGAAGCAAAGTAGTATCTACAGAGATTAAAAAGGAAATAAACCAATCTTTAAGGAACGCCGTTTCTCAGACATCGAAGCTTGCTTTGCAGACAAAGAAGCTTTTAGCTTTGCTTAAGTTACGGCGACCACGCACAATTGACGTTTTGCGTGTTATAACGTATATCGTTTAGCCGCTGTTTCCTATTTCGCAATCACTTCTTCAATAAGAACTTTAAAACGTAATACCTTGATTGCAAATAAAATTGAATTGAATTGAATTGAATTGCTTTGCTTGTTACCAGTAGCAAGGGTAAAATGTTGGTTTGGGGCAAGTTCCATGATCATTTTAACCATGTGCTTATATGAACGAAGTCTGCAGGTTGCAGGTAAAGCCATATGCCAGGAAAGCATAAACAGCTGTCAGAGCAAGGATTCCGACACCGTCCTTCTTAGCTTCAAAAAAATTCTCGATTCTTAGCTTCAAAATTAAACTCCAAAAGATGACCTTTTCAACTACTCATCATATTTTTGTTTGCTTATATTTAAATAATTTAGATGATAAATATGACTACACCTTTCAGCAATTCACAGAAAATCAGTGTCTGAGTGCCAAAGACAAATACAAATCTCTTATTAGCTCTAGCAAGCTAAATAAGCGACTCCGGCTTGAGCGACTCCGGCTCCGGCTTGAACTACTTCGGTTCCGACTCCAAAAAAAACATGCGACTCTAACATTAATCTATATACCACAACCCTGGCTTAAACTAAAACAAGATGTAAAATCTCATGCTCGTCTTGGTTTTGCTTCCCCAAAGCTTCGTCTCGTTTCGGTCTCAAACCACCGGTCTCGATTCCGCCTCTGCTGATTGAGAAATTGTAGTTGTGGCTGTTAAATTAAACAAAAAGTGTTCAATTTACAGTTGCAAATATCAAGCATAATTGGAGTCTGATATAATGGCAGCAACACTTAATAACCACGAGAACAAAAATCTGGAATCCAATTTTAGATTTGATTTTTTGTAAAAGAAGTGCACTTCGCCAAGATATTTTAGGAGAATAAAATTGTTAAAAAAACATAATGCAGTAAAGGATTGTAAATCTTGTATTATAAAAAATTGGAGCAAATTCAAAATATATTCAGAGGTATGTGAATGACTGTTATTATTAGATTAAGTAAAATTATCCTAAAAAATAAAATGATGATATAATATGTCAAAAGACACTAATTTAGACTTTGATCATAACTGAATAAATCGTTTTAAAATCAGAAGTTCATTTGTGTAGAGTGTAACTCTTGGAAAATTTCAGCGCCTTGTAGTAGGTAAAATCGTTCAAAATCATAAAAATTCAATTTAAGAACTGCTTGTGAAGCCTTTATGAAAAGAAATTTTCTTGAATTCTTCAAAGACTTAAAGGCAAGCGCATTAAAAAATAAAACTAATTGCAGACTTGAAATTATTAGAAAATCTTACTAAATGTCTTGAGCTTCTCAGATTTTTAATGAAACAATTTAAGATTATTTTCAAGCAAAGTTTAATAAAAAAAAATGTTTAAAAAATTAAATTGAACAAATTTATAGTTTCTTTTAACAAGGATTTAACATAACATAAGAGTTATAATGGCTTTTTAATACTTATAGCAGCCTTGGGTGGTAAAAGGATAAGCCGTCGTACCCCAGACCTTGTCGGAGAGGATGCCTTTCCAAACAACAACGACCTTTATATAACAGGGATCAAAAATTATATAACAGGCATCAAAAACGTAGCCACAAAACCAAAGAGAGCCGCAATCTTGTTTGATGTTTGATTGCTTGTAAAAGAATGGCAAGAAGACAATTAATAAAGATAATAATTAGGAGATCAAAAGTACAGATTGCCTGCATATTTCAAGGATATATCAAGTAAATACCAAAAATTAATTAAAATCTTGTTTTCAACTCAATAAAAGAACAATTGAAGTTAATAAAGACCTCACTTTATTGCACAAAAATCCGCAACCATATTTCCCCATTGAGTTGATAAGCTAAATATTAACAAAACTTTAAACTAATTCGTAATCTTTTAATCCTTTTTATAAACATAAATAAAATCTACACCATTTGCTCTTGTTAGATTAAATCAAACTGTCCTAAACAATTAAAATATGATATAAAATGTTAAAAAACCTAAATAGTTGGACTTGGATCATAACTAAATCACGTATTCGTCTTGAATTAGGTACAACAACAGTTGGTTGAACGACACTTGATCGAAACAACAGTTAATCGAAACGACATTTGATCGAAGCGACACTTGATAAAAAAAAGACCTTTTTTTTGAAAGATTACTATGTTTTTGGGACGAAAATTCGACAAAACTGGGACATATTCAGAGTTGTAAAGTCGTTTTTTATTATTCGATCAAGTGTCGTTTCGATGAACTGTTGTTTCGATAAAGTGTCATTTCGATCAATTGTCGTTCGATCAGCTGTCTGGTCACGCTTGAATTAACGTTTTAAAGTTAGTGATAAAAAATGTATCTGGTTCTTCTAGCAAAAAAAATTTTTTTGAATGAATACATATTTAAAAAATAATCCGCTCAAAAAGTTTCAGTATTGAAAAAGTACCCTATATGGACGGATTTAATTTTGTGCATGATAAAATTATTTTAACTGTTTTTTGGTGACAGTAACTTTCTATTTTACAGTATTTGACAAAATATTTAAAAAAATTTTAACAATGTTGCGAAATCAGTGCTTCAAAAGTGCTAAATAACAAAGTTAGAGCTCGAAATTAAAAAAATTTTTATGTATTTTTGATATTTTTAAACGTGCCGGATCTGTTCCACTCGTCCATAGTACGAAAAATCAAACGCTATATATCATGCAATAACAGAACCATAAAAGTCAAAAATGAGTACACAATTAATTTTACATTACTATTTGAATACTTTTAGTTTTTGTGAAATGTTTTAAGCAGTTTTTATTTTTGTTCAGGCAAAGAAACGTTTCGCATTTTAAGCAAAAAATGTAGGTTTTGTTTGTGAACCCAGGCAGTTTGCATCTGGCTCTTTTTTCTCTGTAATCTGAATACTTTCTTCACTTTGAGGGGATTGTAACTGGATTTACAATAAACATATTCATCATCAGAGTCACTTTATCCTAGAAATTCAACTTTACTCTCCCCATTTTCACCCCCACCAATAGCTGCCCAATTCTTTATGCCATGAAACTTTTGAACATTTATAATTAATTCATTATTACACTCTATTTACTCAAAATATTCAAAGAAACTGCAATATAACGCTCAGATTATATTTAGATCTTCAGCATATAAATCGAACTTTATGGACGAGATGGACAGATCTGGCACGTTTAAACTAATCGATATCAAATTAATCACAATAAGCAAACATTAAAAATTTAGTATTAATATGATAGAACTACTTTTACTAAATACAAAAAAAATTTATTTAGCAAAAAAATTTGCTTGCTTATTAAGAACTACTTAATACAAAATAGTAAGTATCAGCACTTTTCACTAATTTTTCAAACAAGCAAAAAACTGACTATTGCTTTCACACTGGCTGAAGCTTTAGGCTTTCCAACTCAAAACTACATCAGCTAGGTATGAAAAATCTAAGGAAGTTGTTTATTTAAAAAAATTCTAAAAAGGTTCACTAAATACCGTTTTTTTTGAAACGTACCAGATCTGTTCCATTCGTCCATATAAGGTTAAAATATTTCAGTATTAAAAAAAAACAGCATGAAACCTGCTAAAGAAGTTGAAATCTCAGATTTTGATGATTGGGTCTTTGATACTGGTCGTGAGATTGCAATTGAATCGGTTTTTATAAAAAAAATATTAAAAAAACTTACAATAATTCTTAGAATGAAAGCATTTGATAATATTTAATTTGGATTTTTGTTACTTTTTGCAGAAATAGAACTAAATGTCGCCTTGGGCTTATGCTTTTGGCGTAATATGATTGCTGACAAAAATCTTAATAGGTATATTATTTTGTGGTCGTGATTTTTTACTGTAATTTAGTAAATTAATTGATTTATTCTTTTGCACTGCTTAAAAAAGAATAAATCAATTAATTTTATTAAATTACAGTAAAAAAAATCTTATTACTCATAGTTCAGCCTATGTTAGAAAAAATTAAAACAGTTTTAGAAATGCAATATTATTGATAATAAATAGGGTTTTATAAAAATTTTGTTTCTCAAGGAATCTAAATATACAAAACTGAAATTTTCAAGTTTAAAATAAAATTACCGTAGCAAATCAAGCTTTTTAAACATAAGTAGAATCTGACATACCAGGGGTGTACACTTGATCGAACAACATTTGATTAAAACGATAGTTGATAAAAAAAAGATTTACTTTCCTATGTTTCTGCGATTAAATAATCTCTTTGCTACTGTAAATTAGATTTATAAAAAAACAAGGCTATCAGTAACAGGACAGTTTGCTGTCTTTTTTTATAACTTTGTCAATGCCAAGGTCAGGTTTTTTTTAACAAGGTCCCTGGGCAAAGCATTTATAGAGGTGTAACTATTAGGTCATTCGTCATGGTTATTTTTTGTTAGCTGCCTGTTGCTGCCATGCTTTTTTTGTTTTTAGATTGCAGTCAGTAACGTATTCAGTGGGAGAGAGAATCGTGCCATGGCCCCACCCTTGGAGACCGCTTGGAAAAATCAGAGTCAGATTCAAAGAAAATACCTTTTTTTTAAAGAGTCCTATGTTTTTGGGACGAAAACTCAACAAAATCGGGTTAGATTTAAAATGAAGAACTTTTTTTTAGAAATCATTATGTTTTTAGGAAGAAAAATTAACAAAACCGTGACAGGCTGAAAGTTTTCTTTTCATTTTTCGATAAATTTTTTTTTCATAGATTTTCTTTTCATTTTTCGATCAAGTGTCATTCGATCAAATGTTATTTCGATCGACTGTCGGGTTACGCACGAGAAAGCCATAAGGTCAAAGAAAGCTAATATTTAATTCAGTTTTTAATGGTTTTTTTAAAAAACTACAGATAGACATGCAATAAGAAATGTTAAAGAAAAAGCTAAAAGTACTGTTTGACTGCTTAAAATTCAAATTCTCTTGACTGCATTTCTAATTCTGATCGAGAAATTGTAGCTGCAACTGTTTGGTTAAACAAAAAGTGTTTTATTTACGTTAGCCAATATCAAAGTCTGATATACCAGGGGCAACACCGAATAACCACGAAATCAAAAATCTGGAATCCAATTTTTAGTTTGATTGTTTGCAAAAGAATGGCACATATAGTAAGATACTTTAAGAGAAAAAAGGTAGTAAAAAACGTAATATACAGGGTGATTCAGCGAAGTGTGCACAAATGCTTTTCTTAGTTTTATGTACATGTATTTCGTCCATTATTAACTTTCAATTATTAACATTTCAGTTTCTTATTATTTAAGAGTTAAAATTTAAAATCTGGTATTGAAGTTCACCAAAAGACATCTTTTGTCGGAGGCCACTAAGAAGAAAAGACTCGATAGAGCAAAGGTTTTGGTCAAGAAACTTGTTGATGGCACGCAGCCTCAAGTTTTATGGACAGACGAAAAACTTTTCACTGTTCAAGCTGTCCATAACCATCAAAATGACAGGATTTGGCTTCCAGACATAAACATGGTCCCAGTTGAGCGTCGCAGCTCTTTCAGAAGACAAAAACCCGCCTCCGTAATGGTATGGGCAGGCGCAACATCAAAAGGGCTGAAAACTCCTCTCATATTCATTGAAGAAGGGGTCAAGATAAACCAGACCGTCTATAGGCGAATGCTGGAGGAGAAAGTTCTTCCCTGGGCCCAAGAAGTAGTCGGAGAACAAGGAGTTACTCTTCAACAGGACGGTGCAACCTCCCACACGGCCAACTCAGTTCAAGCTTGAACCCAGGGAAGGACTTTCTCCTCCAGCATTCGCCTATAGACGTTTGATGCAATTTCAAAGGTTTTTGGGAGAAAGAGCTTTGGCCGCCGTCTTCACCAGACTTGAACCCTATGGATTTTGGGTTATGGTCTATTTTAGAGACAAAAGCCTGCCGTACTTCTCATCCAAATCTGGACTCTCTAAAGCGAAAATTGACATCGGCATGGGACGAAATTGACCCAGAAGTGGTGCGTGCCACATGTGCCCAGGTTCTGCCACGACTTCGGAAAGTAATCAAAAACAAAGGGGGTTATATTGAATAACTTGTATATTTTCTGAAAGCTTATTAAATTTACTATCTTCACAGCATATAACTTGTTTCATTTGACCTAATTATAAGTCCGAAAGATGAGTTTTTATTTGTGCACACTTCGCTGAATCACCCTGTAGTAAACGATTTTAAATCTTGTATTACAAAAATTGAGGCAAAATCAAAATTATATTTAAAATTTTTTTAAAATTTTTAATCAAGCATAGCAAGCTCATTTCTTGCACCCCGATGATGAAACATTATTTATTACGAAATAGGATATTAGTCACAAAAGAGAGTAAAAACTAAATCGCATTTCTTAATTTTGATGCTCAACCTTAATTTCCCGAAAATACTAGGATATCGAATCTTTTCTGCAACCACTCTTACCCAACTTACAAAGGAACACAAAAAGTCTACTTTACTATGATTATTACAAAAGCACTTACAATCGCCAACGGGATTGCCAAACAATTAATTTCTTGCATTTAAATAGTTTATTATAAAAGTAAGAAAATCCATTTTTAAGCTTAACCATGTTTTTAATAAATTGCTAAGTCCAAAAAGAATGAAAAACAAATTGGTACTCAATATAATACTCAAGGACAAATAGCTAAAAGCAGCAATAACTAGATTTTTATCATGATTCGGTAAAGAAAAAGTATGAACATACATCCAGAAATTGGCCGCTAATTTTTGAGATGAGTTGTGCCAGACTATGTTTCGACTGTATCAAGACAGTCATCAGGAAAAGCCAAGCAGGGAGAGACGAGAATTCCTTGATATTGACTTTGTTGGAAATTCGGAATTCTAACCAATAATCTACAATTCCAAGCTTAAATATGAACATTAAACATCAAAAAAAAAAAAAAACAATTCAGAAAAGAGTTGAAAAACGTTGTATTTTCGGACTGCGTCGAACCAAATGCAATAAATTTTGTCGAAAGAACTTTGAAGCAACATGGAAAAAAGTTCATGATATTAGAACTTCGAACTTTATCGAATGATCGTAAAAAAGAACCAATCAAAGAAGAGTTTTGGACTAAGCAAAACAAGTGTAAAAATTGAAAAAATATTAAGTTGAAATAGCACAATTCATGCATTTTTGTTATCAATCATAACTTTCCTATAAATTTAAACGAATACTTCATATAAGTCTTACAACTATATTCATATAACTGGATTAATCACAATGCAATATTATTTCAAGAAAAACATGAACCCAAATATTGTTTAAATCTCTTATGTTTTTAAAATTTCAGCCTCAAAAATCAAGAATAAATTTTCTTTTATTAATGAAAAATTATCTAATTTCTAAATCCTTATCCTTGTGCGTTTTAATATTGCAGTATATCTAAAATGATTATTTCAATTTCTGAATGAAAGTATACAGTAGAGGATTTGCAGAATATTTCGCTTAATCACGTATCACGTGTTTTTTAATTTTGCTGACAACAAGAAAGAGCCTAATTTGGTTATAAAGATAAAATAAATTGGGTCTTAAAGGGTTATGAGATTTCAGTTATAAATATAAGAAAACTGTTTTTTGGTTAACTCTATTAATAAACAATCTTTATGAATTATTCAACCACTTTAATTTTGTCAAAAAAAAAAAAAATTCAATGCATATTGTAAATACAATGCTGCTTTTATTTTTATTTTTGAAAATTTTATCAAATTACTATAACTCAGATTTTTAAAATAGACTATAGGGTAGCTAAATTACCTATTGAGCCTTTTAATTAATTTATATATAATTTTTCAAACAGTTGATATAAGCACTATGGTTAAACAGAACAAATTTGGTCCGATATTTAGTAACAACTGACATTATATTATAGCAGCAGATATCTATTTTTAGAATTGCCAATAAACTAAAGATGCCTTTTCAATGAACTATCACTTTATGAACAAACTCAATGAGAAAGCATTTAATGCAACCAAAAAAAAGTAAAAAAATCATAGCCAGTTACATACAGTTCTTATCAGTATTGAGCAAAACAACTATGATAATTTTAAGTCCATTTCAAGATCAACTAGATCAAACGTTAGGTACTGTGTTAGCAGTAGCCTAAACTTCTTGAAAAAATCAGTTAATTTCAGTTATCTTCGCTTTACTGACCATAACATTTTAAAAAACTTATTGTACCTTTTTAACTACTGTTACTGTGTTTGTATTTTTTTAATTTAATGCTGATTTTTTACTATTTAAAAAAAATTAAACTACCAATATTTTATGCTGTTTTTCATTATTATAATTTCTATATTTATTCTTTTTTGATTCATAAGTCAACTTTGCTGGCGTAATCCAATGTAATCTTAAAACTTAAGCTTACACATAACAATTTATGAAATTTACTGGTCTAACATCAACATTATTATTTTAGAAGATATTTTCGAAGTAGAAGCAGCACAAAAAACAATACCAAATATATTAATTCGGTAATCTACTGGCTGCATTCCAAACTGACTGATTGATTAGTCTTGTAATGCCTGATTATCTAAAAGATTTTGTTTTTTTAGATGACTGGTCCAGAATCCGGACCTTGAAGAATAAAGAATTCCTGAATTAGACGTACTTGTTGAGCAAAATTTTGATTTAATGCAAAACATTTATACGGACAATTCTAGTAACAAATGAAAAAAAATGTCTTTGTGGCATAAAAACATAGATAAATTTTTGTTACGCCTGGACGAAAAAGCAGACTTGATAAATTATGTTACTTATTGTTTTTAAAAAAATTATTATCGTATTTCCGTCAATATTTTTTTACGTTGTTTGTATTAAGTAGATTTAATCACAATGTTAGAATCAGATTCGGAGTCGCAGTCAACCAAATATAAACTTCCAACTTCTCAGGTTTTATGTTTTTAAAATATTTTCAATAATGAGATGTTACAGTGCACCAGTTGCTTTGTGTTCAGTCAGGATTGTTTTGAACATTTTAATTCAAACATTATGGAGCAAATTTGTCAACACGTGAGTTAAGAAGATGGATTTTTGGTTCATTGCAGAACAAGTCTCGTGTTATCATTATTAGCTTATTTCGAAGTACAACAGTTTTGTAAGGACAAGATTCGATATCGATTGATGTATGTTGTTTTTGAAAAAATTTAAAAGTGCTCTTAATTGTTTTGATTTGTACTCTTAGACCTCAGCCTAATTTTGATCTAAAAGATTTTATTTATGTTATTCCAAGGCGGTTTTAAAGTGACCATCTTGAAAAACGTTTTATTCAGCATTTACAGACGAGCGGTGAGAGATTTTTTTGTTAATTTACAAAAAGCGCAAGCAATAGACTTACTTATTTACTTGCATATTAAAAAAAATCAACTTTTCAAAAGAGACATTTAATTAAAAAAATTATTTTTTTTTAAATTTAATTTGCAAATCGCCAACTTGTGCAGGATTTCACATAAAATAATTAACAAGCTATTTACGATACAGCTATCTAATATTCCAGAATATATTTGAAATTTATATTTAGTGTATGTTTAAACAAAACCGCTTACAATAAAATTCTCACTGAACGCAAATCAATGGGCGGCAAAAAATTCATCTCTAAGCTTTTCGTCCAACACTCGACAGGAGATAAACGTCGCAAAGGAAGGGAAAAATTCAATTGAATGTCTAACTTTTCGTTTAGCTTTATTAGAAAAATTCGTACACAATCAATTGAATTTTTTTCACTTCATTTCCAAACGTTTATCATCTGACGAGTGTCGGACGAAAAGCTTCGAGACGAGTTTTTTGCTGGCTATTTTCAAACTCTCTACCACAAACCACTTGTGCAAGTAAATAGGCATATTGGAATATTTTAGAATTTACAATAAAAAGCAAAACTCCATGAAACCTAACGTTGAAGTTGAAAGTTCATAACTTTTTATTGCATTTTTGTTTCTGATCTTGACATTGCAGTTGAATCCGCTTCGTACAGTATAGATTATAATATAAAACTTATATTTTAGGTAAATGTTGAAAAAAAAATTAAAATAAAAGAAACAGTCTTTGCATTTAATTTTTCTCTCTGATTCTTGATTAAAATTCTTCACTATACAAATTAATTTATATATCTTTAAACCTACGGGGTAAATTTTTTATCTCAATTCTTGAGATTGATGTGTTGATAAATGGATTATTTTAAAAGAGCATTCGCTAAAATTTGCATATGTAATTCTTAAAAAATTCACTTGAATAAATATATTGCCGTGTTTTGACCCGATTATAGATGTCACTTGTTAGAAAATTATTTATTTTTAGAAATGTCCGCATATATCCTCATAGTGACGTGTGATTAAGTAAAATAAATGACTTAAATCTAGAGTATAAACGCACATCTTAACAGATTTATTACGTGTTTTCGACGGCTTTATTATGTAAAATCAAGAGGTTTTATTGTGGTTTCTGATTTTTTTACCATAGCTGACGCAAAGCTGAATCGTATTTTTAGTTAATATATTTGAATGCTTTTAGCAAACCGAATGATCATATAAATTAAAAAACTGACATTAGTACAGTATTTCAAATTTTTCTACTATTATGTTTAAAAATTGCTTCGATTCATACATGCCTAAAGTGCAGCATGTAAAAAAATAAACAAAATTTTAACATAAGTTCAATAGGTTATAATGTTGTAGTAATTTTTTGCGTAGTAGTAAAGCTTAATTAAAAAACAAAAAAATACTTTTTAGCATTGATTATTTTTAAAAATACAATTTTGCAAAACAATAGCCCAGGCATAGTTTTCTTTTTCGTTTTATAAATCAACTAAATAAGTTAACTGCATAATTAAATGGCCAATAAATAATATAAATTCTTTTCCATTTTATAAAATATTCGGTTGTACAACTTTTGGAATAGTTGCGTAGTTTTGGGACTTGCTGCAAATTAGAAATCTGGTTAATTTGTAAATTTTACCCCACTTTTTTTTTCGACCTATCTTTATGATCTAATTCAGTGGTTTTCAATCTTTTCTGTACCGTGGCCTATTTTTCAACCCAAGTTAACTTCACAACCCACTTTGGTTAACAAAATTAAATTTCCGGCCCAAAATCATAGTGTTCTCTAAAAAAAAAAAAAGGTCTTCACTTGGAATTGCTGTCAATTTTCCCTATTTTTGTCCCAAAATCATCGTGTTCTCTAAAAAAAAAGGTCTTCATTTGGAATTGCTGTCAATTTTCTCTATTTTTCTCCCAAAATTATAGTGTTCTCTAAAAAAAAAAAAGTCTTCATGTGGTTGCTTGCACAGGACGCCAGAAAAATGCCTAAAAAATGGGACGGATGGCAAGCCTAATTATACATATATATTATACATATTGCTTTTATTTTGATTTATGCTCCATGGCCCACTAAAAAAACCACTGTGGCCCACAGGTTGAAAACCCTTGATCTAATTGGAAGATTTTGTTACACAGCAGAAAAAAACTATGAACGGCTCTTTTTTGTTAGCAGAAAATTCATGTCTGAAATAATTTTTAAGGTCAAATTAACTTCAATCCCCAATTCATTGCTCCAGTTTAAACAATTAAGTTCAAGAAAAAAATTTCTTTTTATACTATATAATCACGTTTTTGAAATAATTTAAATGGTTAAAAGATTCCCAGAAAAGTTTTGATGCTTTTTATAAAACTGTGTGCTGTTAATTGAATTTTTAAAATATTATACATGAACCGATTTTTGAAATCACTTTAAATTTCTAGTGAACTCGAACTAACTGTGTTGGATTTGACATAGGGTAAATAAGTTAACAACCTATTTACGGCAAAACATATCTGATATTCAAAAATTAACTTGAAATTTATATATTAAAGTATGCTTAACCATAACCGCTTTTATGCATAAACTTTTACCTAATGGTCTTTGGCAGGCGTAATGTTTTGCGCGGCCACAAGCTTCATCTCGCCATATTTTTGTATTGTTTACAACTACTACACATTGTTGATTGTTGTTGTAAGAAGGTTCCTCATCCATCCAGTTCATGTATCCATCTTCAACCAATGATCCGTCGATCCATTCAAATCCGTATTTTGAAGCATTGCTTGGTACCAAACCAATCAACACTGTTTCAACTAAGATTAAATTTGCAAATAGCAAAAATAACTTATGCACAGAAAAACTTTATTTAAAAAGACAGTAATTTCTTAAAATCTTAAAAATTAAATGATTAATTATTGAAAGGATGATCACGGGTTGTTATAGATATTGTTTGTACAATAAGCTTCAGCGTTTTAATTCATGGAACCTCGATGAAAATACGAGAAACCCCAACTGGATAGCAATATCTTTGTATCTCTGAAAGAAGTCGATGTTACTGATTGAACTTGCTCAAAGTTTAGTTTCTATTGCTGCTTTGCAAATAGAAAAATAAATAATTGATAAGAGAATGATTCCTTATTAACAGCAAAATAATAAAAATAAAAACATGTTTAACAGAATAAAGTACTCAAACTCAATTTACTTTTAACTGCAGGTACAAAAACAAAAAAGTGTTGACTTCAGAAAACAAATTTTTAGCAAGTGTAAAACTTTGCAAAAACTTTTGGTTTTTAAACCTACACTTGTCAAATTAAATGATTGAAAGCTCTGTATGTTTCTATTTTTATTGAATCACAATTTTAAACCTCTTTTGAATTTTTCTGTTATGCAAACTGCTTTTTTTTCTGTTAAATACTGTTTAAATTTTTTACTTTGTACGAGGCTGCTTATAGAATATTAGTAATAAATTTTATTTATTTATATTTACTAAACTTACTCATTGTTGAATTCAATACAAGGTTTGCCACACTTTCATTTTTTAAAACTGCCACTTCTCCTCCATGAACACCACAGAGTTCTTGAAAATATTCAAATTTTCGGAGATAAATATACTCTTCATTAAAAATTTTGTATTCGTACACTCCAGAAACTATCCAATTCTCAGCTAATGATCCAACAAAAACAAAACTGATAAAAATTATTTACTTCTAAAATAACAATGTTAATTATTATTTTAGAATTAAAAGTTTTTCATTTTAATGAACGTGAACATAAGCATTTATAAAGTTAACAACAAAACAAACGAGCGATTTTGAATTTGGTAAAATGTTTACAAGCATAGGTCTACTTGTAACTGTAAGCCGAAAAAAAGTTCGTTAGCAAAAAATTGTGCTGCTGCTGCCGATTCAAAAAAAGAGATTGACAAAAATTTTGTACAAATTCTGTCTATATCTAAGTTCAAATTTATGTTCAGCTTTACAAAGATTTTGTAATAATCGATTTCCAAGACTCTATGACTGAGTTTAAACGTGTCCGAATTGCTGTTTTTTCGAACAAGGACTGTTTTTTTACACTCGCTAGTTTTTTATTAAAACTCTATATGGTGCGGTTTATTTTTACAATCTATTGAGCACTCTTTCCTACCCTGAACTGGAAAGAACTACAGACTTGATTTTGGCACACTTGTAACTTTTAAAGATGTTTTTAAAAATTATTGCAGTTAAGATAAACGGGTCAATTGAACATTCGGCTTTTAAAAACAAAAAAAACTTTTTTTATATTGTTTATTTATGCATAGGAAATGTTGATTAGACGTTTAGAAACAGTTATTTGAACTTTGGTTAAATAGCAATAAAGGTTGTTGCTGTATTGCTATAGCACAGCAAATCCAGTAAGAATTAAATAATTGGATTTATTGGTTAGTACAAAAGATATTATATAAAACAATTTAATTTATCAAGCTGTTAAAGTTATACAGCTGCACATGTGTTTTTTATGTAAGACTTACAAATCCTATTTCTATCTTTCTTTTTGAAGTCGACCGACAACAATTTATTTTTCTTGAAGTGCAATATTAGTGTGGATGCAGACTGTATAAAACAGGGTTTCTCAAAGGGGACCCTTGAAAAGAATTCTTTTTTAGACTTCAATTTACTTTTGGGACAAAATTGACAAAATCAGAGCCAGTTTCAAAGTAAGGATCTTTTTTTTGGTTTTCACTTGACCTTTGGCACAATATTATAACCAGGGGGCCACAGGTAATTGAGAGTGTCAGAAAGAGGGCCACGGACCACCAAAATTTGAGAACTACTGGCATAGAAATAGACCTATAAGAAATTAATCAATTTTTTACAAGCTATGTTTATTACAAAAAGTTTATTATTAATTTCAAGGCTTATATGCTTTTATATTGAAAATCAACTGCATCTGCAAATTATGATAAAAATACTTAAACAATGAAGAGGAAATGGGGTAAGTTGAGTCAGTGTCCAAGTTGAGCCACTCCCTATATTTCCCAAAATAAAATAAATTCAACTTTTAAGTGCCACGTGTTTGTTGCTGGTAACGAGATTACAGTTTTGGTATTGAGAGTACAGTTCTTTTTTTGTTCGGTTTTCAGAGAAAGAGCTTTTAGCGAAAATCAGCACTTTTTGTAAAAATTTTGTTCAGAGAAATTTTTGTGTTTTAGAAAAGACCTTAAATTTTAATCCGCTTTGAAATTTATGAATACAAGGTATAAGGTTAGCTTCTTTGTAAACGGTTGCATCAAAGTATTATGAATGGTATTGTGTTAAACCTGAGTTTAAAATTATAAATTATCTTACCCCATAGCTTAGCTCAGCTTATCCCACGGAGTGGGTAAGTTAAGCCACTTGAGATCCTAATTGCAATCGCTCATAATTCGATGATTCTTCAACATATGCAAATGAAACTTTTTCCATGTTGAAGAGAAATGAAAGTATTTTAATATGCAATTAAAAATTTTACGAAAAAAATAAAAAGTTTTTGCAATATGCATTTCTTCATAAAATGGCTCAACTTACCCTTTCTTCCACTACAGGAAATGATCGATAAACCTATAGTTGATGAAGACATGCAGTTTTTATGCATAGTTTTTGGAATCAAATCTCAATACAAAATAAATTAAGCAAAAATCAGACAGAGAAAAGAAAAAACAACAAATAGTTTTTGATAAACCAACCGAATTTTCTTTTTCTTTTTTGAAGTGAAATTTTTTTGGCTATTATACCATTAATGTCGATTAGAACATATATGACCATAAAGAAATTCTTTTAAAATATAAGCAACAGTTTTTTTTAGATGCAATAAATGATGAGATTTAGGTTTGATAGTTGTTTAAGAAAAGTTTAGAAACAATTTTTGTAGTGAGTCACCAGTCGGGGACATCCTTTTTCAAGATGACTCTAGTCGATAAAAAAAAAGGTATGAGACTATTTCGTTAAGCCTATGCATTCTGCTTCATTAACATCATATTGTATCTTATGAAGATTTTGTATCAGCCAGTTTACAACACTTCATATTCTCATTAAAGTAATTTCTCATTTTTTAAAGAAGTTATTCCTCTAATTCTTACTTTAACCACTAATCAAAAAAATATTTTTTGTGAAGAAAAAAATGTTTACTTTAACCACTAATCAATAAAAAAATCATCTTTCTACGCAGGAACGCTTGAAGCCAGCTTTATGAAATCCTTCAACTTCTCTTTCGGTCACCAGAAAAATATTTTTGTGTGGGCTAAAGCTTTCTCACTTGTGGTCCAAGTGAGTGCACAACCAAGCCAGTTGCCTGGTCTTTTTCTGTCAAACAATCACAGATGCTGTAATTGTTTATTTTAAATCAGGTATTTCTTTTAAGTTGCAATTGTCGACGAGTAAAGGTTGGACAGAAGAATTTTCAATAAAAATAGCTTTTTTTAAAGACGACGTACGTACAATCAAAAAAGTTAAAAGTATTTTTATTGCAATTCTTATTAAATACAAATAAATAAGCGTTCTCAATATTTTTCTAATTAACCTTTGAGTAACCTTAAATAATTTTTTTTTTTAATTTGGCTTTTTTTGTTTCTATTCTACTATTGATGCACATACAACAAAATTAATTTTTTTGTTTAATGTTGTTTTTAGAAGAAAGGATTTACCCAAGGTGTTTAGTGCTGCTGACTACTACCACTCTATGACCTAAAACTAGCTTTGAAAAGCAAAATTTTGATTTTAAGAGGTGGTCAGTCTGGCTGACCACTATCACGCAAAGGAACTTGAAACGTGGTGTAGAAGATGAAGGTGCAACACTTGTTGGTTGCGTTCCTGGCTCTGATCCTAACACCGTCGTTGAATCTGCTTTATGCAGTGTAAATTATAATATTCAGAAACAATTTAAACATATTCAGAACATAGTATAACAAGGGTCCATAATGAGTACCCGCGAAGATAAAAGATCTGCAATCCGGTTTAAAGTTTACTTGTTTGATGAAGCTCTCGACTTACAACCCATTAGTGCCGCTGGCGTATTTAAATACGCATTAGTGAAGTGCCGATAGGTAGCTAAATACACAATCGATTTATCAAGAACTATCGAACGAAATGGTTTAAAATTTTGTACAAAGCATATAGTCATGAACCTATTTCCCATTGAAAGTTTCAACAAATTTGACTGACAGAAAAACTTTTGTCACTAATGGGTTAACTTTATAATCCCCATTTGTATATGTCACATTGATTATGTAATTTTGAAATTAGTAAATATGTAATACATTTCGTTCTTCAAACGAAAAAATAAATAAACTGCAATGCATATTTTCAACAATAACTTGCGTATAAATTTTCATAATTTAACGTTTTCAAAATTTATTAACTAAAAATTATATACGTATTTCAATGTCAAAAAAATATCCACAGAAAATGATAATAATTGTTTGTAAAATCAGTAAGTACCATAAATTATCAAGTCCGCCTTTTTGTTCATATAACATAATTAATTTTTATACGCATAATATAAACATTAATTTTTTTATGTCTTTATACCACGAAGACAGTTTTTTTTTCAACCATTATACGTAAAATTGTTTTGAAACATTTTTTACTAGTTCGCAATGCTGAGTAGTATATTGTACAAAAAGAAGCTTCACTTGCTTATTTAAGTGTACTTTACTGGCGTCAAAATCTACTAAAAGAGTACGGCTAAATCAGTTACATTCTGGCAGCAATTTCTAATCGATTGTTAGAGTGATCACAGAAGAAAAAATAAAATAAATTGAGAACAATATGACCCATCCAGAAATATTTGTTTTTGTTGGAAACATTAACGCTATTTTCAACCATATTGGTTATTTTATTTTTCTACTAGTATTGGAATATTGAATTTGATCGATTTTATATTTTAGTTGCTTTTCGGCATTGCAACAGAGACAGTGCTGAATACGTTTCCAACAAATTATTAAGTAGTTGCAACATTGATTGCAGTAATTTTTAAGCTTAAAGTGGCCAAAATTTTGCAATTAAATTTTTAATTGACTTTTCTATTTCTGCAAAAAAAGAAAAAAATTTTTGAGGCTATCAATATTGTTTAGCGTATTTTATAAAAGATATCGATCTAAAGCCAATTAACTTTAATTTTCAAATCGATTTAGAAAATTTTTTGAATAATTGGTGAAAACTTTGTATCAAACTCAAAACTTTTTTCTATAATTACTGTTGTTGCGGTTTTTGCTTTAACAAATTGTTTAAATTTTAAATTGCTATTTTTAAACTTTTTGTTGGTTATCGTTAAAATCATTTATTGAATTTATTTACTGCAATTTTTATCTTGCAATAAGATCAAAAGTGCTTAGACTCACACGCATCTGTATTATTTAAAAAGAGTGATTGTGAGCCTAAAAACCTTATTTTTTAAACGTTAAATAAAACTGAGCCAAAAAAGCGCACTTTGAAATGTTATGAATACTGTATATTGGTTTTTCTAGAGTTAATCAGGTTTTTCCCAACTCATATTCTACAAAAAAGTTTTCGAGCCATTTAATAATGTTATTTTTGCTATTAATTAAAACCAAAGAAATTAATAATCAAATCGACCCTTTAATTTTGAGATTCAATTTTATTTCTCCAAAAAACTCTATGATTGACATGTACAAAAAAAGTAAAAATTGGGTGAATCACCTGGCGACATAGGTAAAACCATAGCCGTAACTGCCATGGGGGCGGGGGGACAATTGCCCTCCCCAAGTCTAAAAAATTTGGACGAAATCAAAAATTTTTGGGCAGCGACAAGGAATTATTTGGGCACAAGAAATTTTTTTGAGCATCAAAAACGAACACTAAATGCAGAATTTAAGGTGGAGACCTTTTTTTAAGAGATAACTATGTTTTGGGACAAAAATCAAAAAATCAAAGATAGATTCAAAGTGAAGACCTTTTTTTTGGTAATCACCCCAAATTTAAACCAAATTTTTTTTCATACTCGTAAAGTACTTAACGTAACAAAATTCGGGAAAAACTGTATTGCCTCAATTTTGGCTGGTACGCCTAAGTTAAAGCCACAGAGTCAAAATCGCTGTTGAATCTCTCTAACACAGATATGTTGCATTTGTATATATACTAAACTTGCCACATAAAATCTACTAAACACAAATAAATTTGCAAACTGCTATAATCTAACATTTGAAAAAAAACAATATTTTATGAAACCTGGTGAAGAAGTTGAAAGTTTAAGTTCCGTTGATTGTGTATCTGATTCTGATCGAGAAATTGTAGTTGCGACTGTTGAGATAAAAAACTATTTATTAATAATTTACAATAGCAAATATTAAGCATAGTTGGAGTCTGAAATAATGGGAGCAACACTTAATAACCACAAGAACAAAAATGCGGAATCCAATTTTAGATTTGATTGTTTGTAAAAAAATTACACATAGCCTAGATATTTGAGAAGGACAAAATTAATAAAAAAACATAATGTAGTAAATGATTGTAAATCTTTTATTACAAAAAATTAGAGCAAATTCGAAAATGTCTTTAGAGAAATGCAAATTATTGTTGTTATTAGATTAAGTAAAACTATCCGAAAATATAAAATGATGTTATAAAATCTAAAAAAATGTTAATTAATAGACTTTAATCCTAACTGAGGAAATCGTTTTTAAGTCAGAAAGTTTATTTGTGTTGAGTCTTACTCTTGTAAAAATTTGAACGATTTGTAGTGGGTAAAATTGTTCAAAATTATAAAATTCAATTTAAAAACTTCTTGTGAATTTCTTTATGAAAAGAAGTTTATCTTAACTTCTTCAAATGCTTGAAGGCAAGCGCATCAAAGAATTCAACTATTTGCAGACTTGAAATTATTAGAAAATCTTACTAAATGTCTTAAGCTCTGCTAACTTTTAATGAAACAATCTAAAATAAATTTCAAACAAAGTTTAACTTAAAAGAATCGTTTAAGAAAATTAAATTAAATAGATTTATTGTCTCTTTTAACATATATTTAACATAACATAACAAGTTATATAATGGCTTTTTAATACTTGTAGCAGCCTTGAGTGATAAAAGGATAAACTCTCAAACCCTGTCCTGTTTGCATCTGACTCGGAGAGGATGCCCTTGCAAACGACAACGACAACGGCGTTGTTATATCTAGATGATCTTGATATCACGGATTGAGCCTGTGCAGCCACGAAGCCAAAAAAAAACGCCATCCATTTGGGGTTTGATTGCTTGTAAAAGAATGGCAAGAAGACAATGAATAAAAATAATAATTAAGAGGCCAAAAGTACAGATTGACTGCATCTGTCTAATATATATCAAGTAAGAACCGGAAAAAAGTTGTTTTTTTTAATTCTATGAAGAAAAATTAATTAAAATTACGTTTTCAACTCGATAAAAGACTAGCTGGAGTTAGTAGAAACAGATTTTTGCAATTTCACAAAAATCCGCAGGTATATTTTCCTATCTAGTTGATAATTTTTTTTTATCCTCCTGACTCGCAGGAAAGCGACGGAGGCGCTATAAATATGGTAAGAAATTGCCCCGACCTGCTTCCGAAGATGCCAAGATATTGCTGCCCGCTAGTAATATGACTGTAATTTAAAATTGCTTGTCAAGACCACCAAGCAGGGGAAAGTGCCATAAAGTGCCTTTCCCAAGTGCATAACAGAATGGCGCAAGTGGGTTTTGAACCGACACCATGTTAATTATCAGTCCGTTGCTTTAACCACTCGACCACGCTGCCGACAAAATAAAGATAGTATAAAGTAAAGTAAACATTAGCCAAACTTTAAACTAATTCATAATCTTCCAATAAGTTTTATGAATATATAGGAAATGTACACCATTTGTTTTTGTTAGATTAAGTCAAACTATCCTAAACAATAAAAATTTTTTATAAAATCTTAAAAAAACCTAAATAACCGGACTTCAATCAAAACCAAATCATGTATATGCCGTCTTAATTATTAACGTTTTAAAGTTAGTAATACCAAAATGCATCTGGTTCTTCCGGCAAAAAAATTTTTTTTGATGAATACTTGTTTTGAAAGATGGTCCGTCAAAAGTTTCAGACTTTGAAATATTTCAGTACTAAAAAAAAACAGCATGAAACCTGGTAAAGAAGTTGAATTCTTAGGTTTTAATGTTGGTCGTGAGATTGCAGTTGAATCTGTTTTTACAAAAAAACTTGTTTTAAGATAAAATTAAATAATTGTTAGAATGAAAATATTTAATAATTTTGAATTGGGATTTTTTTTTAATTTTTGCTAAAAATAGAAACCTTGTATCGCTTTTGGCCCATGCTTTTATGCCTAAAAATGCAATTGCTCTCTTTAATCTTAAGGTAAATTATTTTGTGGTCGTGCTTTTTTACTATAATTTAGTAAAATTAATTCATTCGTTCTTTCTTTAGCCCTACTTTATATTTTTTTGAAATTGTGGAAAAATCATACTATTTATAGTTCAGCGTATTTAAAAAAAATTAAAACAGTTTTAAAATTATTATAATGATTGAGAGAATTTTATAAAAATTTTGTTTCTCATGGAATCCGCGCCTAGTGGGTAAAGCCTCAGAGTTAACAATCGATATCGAGTCTTGACTGAACAAAACTGTTGTACTTTTAAATAAGCTAATAACAATTCTGCAATGAACCAAAAATCTGTTGTTCTTAAATTCGTTAACAAATTTGCCCTATAATGCTTGAATTAAAATGTTCAAAACAATTTTGACTAAACAAAAATCAACGAGTGCACCAGAGCATTTTATTATTGAAAAGAACTAAAAAGCATGAAATCTGGAGAAGTTGTAGGTTTATATTCTGTTGACTACGACTCTGATTCTTATCTTAAGATCATCATTAAATCTGTTTAATACAAAGTATGCAAAAAAATATCGATGGAAAGAGGATAATAATTTTTTGTAAAATCAGTAAGTAGGCCTAATATGATACATCAAGTCTGCTTTTTTGTCTAAGTGTAACCTAAACATTAATTTGTTTATGTTTTTGTGCCATAAAAACATTTTTTTTGTTCAGCCGTCACTCGGAGTGCCATAAAATTGTTTGCAACATTTTTTGACTCGTCGGCAATGCTGAGTAGTATATTGTATAAAGAGGAGTTTCACTTGCTTATTTTTGTGTACTTTAGTGGCAACATCGCCTATGAGAGAAATATGGTCGAATCAGTCACATTTTGGCAGTGATTTTTAACGGGACATTAGAATCTCTGAGAGAAGGAAAGCTTGTCGCATTGTGTGCACGTCTTTGACACTCACTTTTTCATTCAATCCACATGCTTGTTAACAACTGCAAAACAATGCAGTTTAATTCACAAACGTACGGCTTTAAGTTTGTTAATCGCAAGTTTACAAGTTGTTCCAGTTATTTTCAAAAGTGAAGACAATTATATCATAATATTATGACTTATGATATATGATAAATATAAAGTATATTCGTATGATAAAACAAACATCAAATATATAGCTTTAAAAAGAGATTTTAGAAACCTTTTTTTTTTATTTTATCTCTATATTTATCCTCCTGACTCGCAGGAAAGCGACGGAGGCGCTATACATCAGGTAAACAAATACCCCGACCTGCTTCCGGAGATGCCAAGATATTGCTGTCCGCTAGTAATTTAGTAGTGATATGACTGTAATTTAGAACTGCTTGTCAAGACCACCAAGCAGGGGAAAGTGCCGTAAAGTGTCTTTCCCAAGGACACAACAGAATGGCTCAAATGGGTTTTAAACCGAGACCATGCTAATCATCAGTCCGGTGCTTTAACCACTCGACCACGCTACCAATAAACCTTAATTGTGCAAATTTTTAAGGTGGTTACATCAAGATTTGAAAGGCATAATCAACCTCTACCGTTAAAAAACATTAACCAATGTTTGGGTTTATTTCATTGACCTCCTCGCGGCGAGCCTCGGTAACTGAAGTGATAAAATCCTTAAGGCAAACAATAACGGTATCGGAGAGCTTCCGGGGTGGCAAAACAATAGACATTCGATTCCAGAAACAAAAGAGAAGACTTGATGTCAATTACAGATCAAACAGCAAACGACCACTTTTGCCTCGAACACTACAGCTCGATATAGAGGGCTCGAGTCAAAATAAGATCTGCATTGTTAGCCATTTGGCCAACAGGTTTAATATCCTCGTTATCCTCCTTCAAAAAAATCACTGAACCAATGCCGATTGACTGGTGATACCACATTACACCTTGGCTAGTTGGGTCTCAAGCAGGAAATATGGCCTTGCTATGTTTGTCCATGAGTGACTTAAATGCAATCTCTCTTGAAGGATCGGCAACTGAATGGCTGTGTGTGGATGTTGATTGCTGCAAAACTGTCAACATCTATAAATTATCTAACTTGCAATTAACAATAACAGCCATTTCGGTATTTCAACATCCGGCCTCTATTATGGTGACTTTAACTGCTGGCATACAGGCTGGAGATACGATTCCATCAGTCGAGGTGGTGAATGTCTGGCTAATTGAGCAGCTCAGGACAACCTTGTATTTTTGCAATACCTTAAGGATGCCCCTAGCTTCTTCTCTGGTCTTTAGAACACTGGTACTGGCCCTGATCTGAGCCTGATTCTGAGTCATGAGAGTTAGTCTCTGGATAGACGTATTCTTGAGAAATTCATTAAGTGACAACACCGATCTTTGATGATCACGGCAGCTAAACTTGTAACTTCTATTCCAAGTGCACCATACAAGCAAGGGAACTTCCGCAAGGTTAACTGAGAACTGTATAGCCATATCACTAATGAACTGGCTAAAGACTTACCATCTCCAGAACTTAGCTGTGTGGACGAGGTATAATAGAACATTTTTCTACTCTATCCTCAAAGCAGCAAAGAGATCTATCCCACGTGGCCGCGGAAACAACCACAGACTATGGTAGGATGTGGAGTGCGAGAGCCTCTTTTATTTAAAACTCTCCAGAGCAGGTCGGGTCTTTGTTGCTTTCCTGCAAGTCAGAAAGATGAATATAGAGATAAAATAATATACAAAATACTAATAAAAAGTTTAATTTAAGTAAAAATTATATGCCAATGAAACCTATTTTTATTTAAGAAATTTTTAAAATTTGCTCGTTTTTTCATGTATGTTTTATGTAATTTAATTTACAGCTACTGTTTACTGTGTTGGAAGAAAATTTATCATTTTTATAAGTTATAACTTTTATAAGATTATTTTGTCAGTATTTATAATAATTGTATCTCTGTTTAAATTAAACTGCAGTTATGAAAAACTATTCATTGTGAAAGCTTATGAGGGCTTAAGTTAGCCGAAAACGTTCGTTTTATTCTGTTTTGTTTGTCTTTTTTTAATAATGCAAATAAATAAATTCAATGATTTGAAATTCAATATAGCTGCTTTCCACATCAATTTTATGGTATAAAAAAGTAAACTTTCTTTCGAAGCAATATTTAAAAAAAATAAACATCATACTTTGACGAAAAAAAGTTGATGCGTTTATGTGAAAAAGATAGTACGTAGTTAACTCTAACTAGCTATTCATACTGCTTTAAGCATGTTAAAAGTAAATACGTTTTTGAATCAGTTTTTTAAAAAAAACATTTTTATTAAAAAATTACAACGTATGGTGATTGAAATTTTTTAGATTATTTATAAAAAAATAATAAAAATAAGCAAATAAAAAAGGAAAGCAGCAAAATACATAATAGGCATAAACAAACAGCAATGATTATCAAAAGATGTCAGTAATTAAAAAAAAAAAAAAGGTTTTTTTTCAATAAATTTTAAAATCTCTCATTGGATTAAAGGCAATAATTTTCTAATAGGCTCAATTTATTTTCAATATTTTCGTTTTTGGCTAGACGAGAAATTTTTACGATAGTCTCTCTTGCTTTATTTAAATGTATTTATATTTTAATTGATTTTAAATCATATGTTTAATGAATGTATACAAACTGTAAAAACACATCATTAGATTCTAAATCAAGGCTGCACAACCCACGGCACGTGAAAGAATTTTTTTATCAGATGCTTAATCAACTTCAATTACTGCAGTGTCAACGAACCAATCCAAGGCGCGGAAAAAACCTAAAAACAATTAATTTGATCCTGGTAAGAGTTTTATGGCTTTATTTAGGAAAAAATCCTACGATCAAATGATGATTTTTTGGTCTTTAATTAAATTTTTGACTTTTTTTTTTAGTTTATAATAAGCTTAATTTACATTAAAATTAAAGGGAAAGCCAAAAAATGGTCATCATTTTGAGAACCCAACTGATTGTTGCCTGGCATGAAGTTGCTCAGAGAAATTTGGTCCGCAATAAATGAAAGGTTGGGCATCCCCCTTCTAAACTTTTGGGTTTGATACTTTATTAAAATAAGGTTCATGAATTTGATAAAAATAATTCTATCTTTTTTCAGTTTACGTATTTGAAATTAGAAAAATAGATTGACATATTTTGAAGTCTGATCACCGGAAACCCAAAGCACTTACAAATTTTACACTTATTTAAGCAATACACTTCCCTACTTCTACTTGAATAAAAACCACTGATGAATTTTTAATCAGAATGAAACAGGTTGTAATGGTTGTTTTGTAATTTTACTAAATATGAAATTTTTGTTTTTTTCTGTATTGCTTTGACTGAATGATACCAAATTTTTTTCTTCTCCCTGTCAGCATTGTTTCTGTTAAATAATTCTTTTTTTTATCGGAATAGTTGAATTAGAATTTAATTGGCTTTTAATTTTACTTGTGATACCTTTTTTAAAGTTTGTATCTCCTGATGTTAATATTAATAAAACTCGGAAACAATTTGATAAAACATTTTTTATGGTTGTGTTCACGGGATCGAGCTGGATACATTTTTAATCGAGTTCACAAAAAAATGGCAAGTCCAAATTCAAATTCGAATTCTAATGCTTTATTTTCTCGAGTTTAAGTTCCAATTCAAAAATTAATTTTAGAGAAAAAAGCTAGACCGTGAAACTAAGGTAAAACACTGTTGCCATTGCAAGACGTCCAAACAATATCCTAAAATAACAAAACACTGACTAACATTTTATCCTCAATATTATCAAACAAATTTCTCAAATTATAAACTCAAACTCGACCGATTTTTTTCAGTTTAAGTTAGCAAAAATAATCAGTCTTTCGAGTTCAAGTTCCGGTTCACAGCTCTGCTTCTGTTCTGATACTACATTGTGTTTTATTGTAGGACTTTTCAAACTTTTTTGTTCTGCGATTCCATTTTAAAAATTAATTTTTGTGCCACCCCAATATGTGTAGGCTAATTTTACGTTAATTTTTTTCCTATGAAAAATCACGCGTGTGCATGAAAAACCATGAATAACAATGAGAAATGGAAATAGTAACCTAAAGCAAATTTACAAAATAACGAAAACAGACTTTATTTAATAAACATTATCAAACACATTTAATAAGATGGAAAAATTACTTTATATTCTTTTACAGCTACCTTATCAATACAAATAAATAATTTAATTTTTTTGCATTCATGTGTAAAAATCAATCTTGGCTTTAGACTAGGGTTACCAACTTTTTGTTTCGCCATTCCAGGACACCGCAATACAGGGGCGTCGAACCTTTTTAAGCCGAGAGCCATTTTGGCTTATCAAAAATATTGGCGGGCCAAACAAATGAAACAACTCAATTTTTGTCCCAAAATCATAATGATTTCTAAAAAAAAAGGTTCTCACTTGAAATCAGTCTCGGATTTCATTGTTTTTGTCTCTGTAAACTAGCGATGTCGGAAAAAAAAAGAGAAAAAAGGAGTTTTTACATAGAATCTGTCTTCGATTTCTGGCAAAAATTTTTGCCAAAATTGGCAGGACAGAGCCCCAAAAAATTTCCCCCGCAAAAAATATAAAGATTTGTCAGTAACTTCTGGGACAAAAGTGACCCAATCCGGGACACGGGACGCCAGACGTCAATTCCGGGACTGTCCCGGCCCTTCCGGGACGGTTGGCAACAGTACTTAAGACTCAGAACGTAATTTTTTTGCTTTTGTTTCTCGCTGTTCTCTTGATTATGCCACACAACTCACCTTTTGATCATGCCATCTTACTACTTTATGATGCAACAATTGTGTAATGACACTTTACTTTTTGTAGTTTTTGATTGTCAATAAATATTATCGTAAAAACAATTTCTTTTGCAAACCCAAAATTTTGCGACCCAAAAGACGGATTCTATTATACAAAATAATTATACTGTTGTACGAAAAATTATAATCAACAAGAAAACTAAGAAGAAAACTGATTGGAGTCTGTATATAATCAGCAGGAAAACTGGTCACAACTTTTTTTTTGTTATCAAAAGTCATGTTTGAATAGATTTTTAAGATCAAATCAACTTCTATTTCCAATTTATTGCTCCAGTTTAAACAATTATGTTTCAGAAAATTTTTTTATTTGACAACGTTTTCGTGATAATTAAAAGTGGTTAAAAGATTCCCAAAGAGTTTTTAATGCTTTTTATAAAATTGTTTGCTGTTAATTGGAATTGTATAAAATAATACATAAAACAATTTTTGAAAAGACTTTAAACGTGCAGTGAACTAAAACTAACTGTGCTGAATTTCACATGAATAAATTAACAAGCTATTTATCGTTAAGCATATCTGATGTTCAAAAATATACTTAGTATTTATACTTAGAATATGAGTAGTATATAAAAGAAATTTTGGCAACGTTTTACGCTAGCGGCGCTAGAGAGCAGAAGAGATGAGGAGGAGAAGGTATTTAGTCCACTGGGGGCGCTATAGAGCAGTGTTATGGTTCACTAGGGCGCGCTAGAGAGACAGTGTTTTGTCCACTGGGGCGCTAGAGAGCAGTGTTTTTGTCCACTGGGGACGCTAGAGAGCAGTGTTGTGTCCACTGGGAGCGCCACAGAGCATCAAAGTTGAAGAGGTGAGGAAGTATTTTGTCCACTGGGGGTACCAGAGAGCGGCGGAGTTGAGGGGGTGAGGATGTTTTTATCCACTGGGGGCGCCACAGAGCATCAAAGTTGAGGAGGTGAGGAGGTTTTTTATCCACTGGGGGCGTAACTTCGAGACACCCTTAGTGGATAAAAAACCTCCTCACCTTCTCAACTTTGATGCTCTGTGGCGCCCCCAGTGGACAAAAACACTGTACTCTAGTCCCCCAGTGGACAAAAAACTGCTCTCTAGCGCCCCCGGTGGACAAAAACTGCTCTCTAGCGCCCCTCGTGGACAAAATACCTCCTCCTCCTCCTCCTCCTCACTTCCTCTGTTTTCTAGCGCTGCTAGCGTAAAACGTTGCCAAAATTCCTTTTATATACTACTAATATGTTTAAACAAACCGCTTTCATGCAAAAATTTTACCTGATGATCTTTGGCAGGCATAGTTTTTTGGGCTGTTACAAGGATCAGTTTTCCATGTTTTTGTATTATCTACGATTACTACACATTGTTTATTGTCTTGCGTAGAAGGTTCGCATTCCATCCAGTTCATGTATCCATCTTCAACCAATGATCCGTCAGTCCACTCAAAGCTGTAGTTTGAAGCACGGTTTGGTACCAAACCAATCAGCACTGATTGAGCTAAGATTAAATTTGCAAATAGCATGAAATAACTTAAGCACAGAAAAACTTTATAAAAAAAGTCAGTAATTTCTTAAAACTTTTAAATTCAAATCATTATCGGAAAGATGATTATTAATATTAAGCGTCAGCGTCTTAATTTATGGAACTTCGATAAAAATATGAACAAATACCATTTGAACAAAAAAGAAGTCCAGCTTATAGGCTTGAAGATTGCTCAAAGTTTAACGTTTCCAAAACTACTTTGCAAGTAGAAAAATAAATGAATGATAAAAAAATGATTCCTTACTAACAGCAAAATAATTAAAGTAAAAACAATTTTTACAAAACAAAGCTACTCAAATTCCATTTACTTTCAACTGCAGCTATAAAAATAAAGAGTTTGCAAAAAAGATTTTTAGCAAGTGTAAAACTTTGTAACAGTCTTGGGTTTTTAAAAGTAAAGTGGTCGGTCGAAATAAATAATTGAAAGCTCCGTATCTTCTTATTTTTGTAGAGACACAATTTTAAACGTCTTTTTGCGTTTCTCTGTTAAGTAAAATGCTTTCTTTTTTTGTATTTAATATTGTTTAAATTTTGCATTTTTTAAGAAGCTACTCATAGAATATCAGTAATTAATTTTACATTGACTGAACTTACTTGTTGCTGAATTTGCTACAAGATCGGCCACATTTTCATCTTTTAGAACTGCCACTTCTCCGTCAAAAGCACCACAGAGTTCTTGAAAATACTGAAAATTTTCGCCTGTAGTCCAGTTTTCTCCAAAAATTTTGTATTCATACTTTCCAGAAATTATCCAATCCCCAGCAAATGATCCAACAAAAATAAAACTGATAAGAAATATATGCTTCATTTTGTAATTTCAAACCTTAGCTAGTTCCAGTTCATTAAAATCAAAAAACTTTACTTGTAAAATAATCAAAACTACGTATTTATAAATTAAATGACAAAACAAAAGAGTAATAAATTTAGGTGAAATGTTTACAAGGATAAGCCTATACTGGTAAGGGTGAGCTGAAAAACGTTCTTATAACCCTGGAAAGACGAGAAATTTTTTTTTTTCATAAAAGACGACCAAATGGGTCAATTAAACCTTCTGCATTTAAAAGCACTAAAAAGGCCTTTTTTTATATTATTGTTATTGTTTGCCTAGGAAATGTAGATCAGTCGTGTTAAAACAGCTTTTGAACTATGGTTACATAACAATAGAGACTATTATATAAGAATTGATATTTCCAAAAAAATGTAGATTAGTCGTTTGCAAATAGTTTTTCAAACTTTGGTTACGTAACAATGGAAGTTGTGGCGGTATTGCACAGCAAATCCAGGTAATAATTGAATAATCGCATTTATAAGTTAGTACAGAAGATATTATATAAAACAATTTTAATTTATCAAGCTATCAGAATATACAGCTGTTTATGTGTTTTTTATTTAAGGTTTATAAAGCTTTTTTGTATCTTTACATTTTATTTGTTGTCAGAACGCCGATTTAAGCTGATAAAGTGAACAAGTAAAAGTCTTGCATGCAAAGACAATCTATTCTTTTTGATGGCATATTAGTGTAGATGCAGACTGTATAGAGGTAGATCTATTTACCTCCTCAAAGAAATTAATTGATTTTTCACAAGCTATGTTTGTTGCAAAAAATTATTTTAAATTTCGAGGCTTCTACGCTTTAAAAAATCAACTACATCTGCAAATAAAACTGAGAAAATTTGCTGGAAAATTTGATAGATTAAGATAAAGATAATTATACAATATACAGAAAATAATGGATGAACTTTTAGTTGATGTAGACAAGTTGTTATCTATGTTTTTGAAATCAGATTGCAAAATAAAATAAACTAAACAAAAATCCGACAGAGAAAATGATAAGCAAGAAATCGATTTCAATAGGCCTACTAAATTTTATTTTTTTTGAAGTGAAATTTTTTTGCCTGTTATTTCATTAATGCCAATTAGGAACATATTTGCCCATATAAAAATTTCCTTTAAATTATAAGCTTACAACAGTTTTTGTTTTAGATGCAATAAATGATAAGATTTAGATTTGATACTTGTATATGAAAGGTTTAGAAACAATTTTTGCAGTTAATCATTTCTAATGGACTGACATAGTTGATATAGTGACATCCTTTTTCAAAATGAGTCTACCCTATAAAAAAAGGTGACTTTGTATTAACCACTTTAAATCATTTCATAATCTCATTAAAATAATTGCTAATTTTTGAAACAAATTACTAAAGTTATACCTCTAATTTTCATTTTAATCATTAATCAAAAAAATTTTTTGTGAAGAATTGTGCTAAATTAATTTTATATTTAGCTTTATTTTTTGTCATAAAGGTCCTAATTTTACCCTGTAGACCAGGGTTTCTCAAACTGTGTGCCGCCAACGGTTCGATAGTGTGCCGCGAATTTTTTATAAAATTACCAACATTTCTATACAATAACAACACGAACATTATTACTTAATAATCAAGAAAATGAAATCTTTCCTCTGACTTTGCTGCTTATTCACTGGTATTATTAATATGCAATTATTAAGGATTTCTTTTTCTCTGGCAATTCTGTTCTTTTCAATAGTATACACAATTGTTAAGTGATAAAATAGTTCGAAAGTTAGAAAAATTGTTAAATGTATAAGTATTTTGGAAAGCTTAGAGAATAGTGCGCCAAAAAAGCAACACCAGCAATGATCACCAGAAAGTACCAGAAGGAATGGAAACGGTAACCAGAAAGTACATTGAGAACTATCTGCGGTTTGGTTTTATCTCAAGAGAAGATCCTGACTTTCCAAGGCCTTTATATCTTCTGTGTAGCGAAAAGTTATCAAATCAGGCCATGGTTCTCAGTAGATTAAAAAAACATCTTGAAAGAAACCACGAATCAGTAGCTCGCCACAATCAACATTTTTTTTGCGTTTGAAGGTACGTACGCAAAGCAGCTGATTTTATACAAGATTTTAGTACGGTTTCAAATAAGGCCTTTGAAGCAAACTACGACGTTACATAAACTATCGCAAAAAATACTGTAAGCAACCTCATACAATCGCCGAAAGCTAAGTTTTGTCATGTTGTTGGGAAATTGTAAAGATAATAATAAATGAAAATGCAGTCAAAGAAGTCGAAAAATTTCCACTCTCAGATAATAGTATAAACAGGCGAATTGATGATAAGTCGGATAACGTACTGCCGCAGATAAAAGACAACTTAATGAAGAGATGTTTTTGCACTGTAATTAGATGAGTCGGCAGATATTCAAGAAAAAGCCCAACTGCTGCGAAACATTCGATATATTGAAAACTATAGCATATAAAAAAAACTTCCTATTCCGCTGAGAAATACCGTTTATTGTTATCTGTTTAAAAAGATTTCATGGCAGCGTAATTGAATCATCAAAAATACCAAGATTATGATCGACAAGGTATCGGTTCAAAATATAGGCTACTCACGCCATTCTACTGTGTTCTTAAGAAAAACACTTTTAACACGTCTTTGCAAGAAGTTCTAAATTTCAATCATATTTCTATAAAAGTAAAAAACCAAAATAAAAAATGTCAACAAGACAGCAAAGCAAATACCAACATCTCAGGCTTGCTTGCTCTGTGTATAATGCCTCCGACGCTTTCCTACAAGTCAGGGGAATAAATATAAAGGTAAATAGAAAAATAAAATTATAATACCAAATAGACATCTTTTTTTTATTATTTTTTTTATCTCTATCTTTATCCTCCCGACTTACAAGAAATCGTTGAAGGCGCTATATAAATGGTGAGCAATTACCCAGACGTATATGTTTCCAGTCTATATTTTTAACATTTTGGAATAGAACTTACATTTTTGAATAAAATTAATTTTGAAAAACTTTAGATAATTGATATTATATTGAAATAAGCTCAATTTTGCTTTTAATTAATTCTCGGCATTTACGGATTATAGTAGTACCAGTAGTAAAAAGCTTATTGGAAGTAAAGTAATAATGATATGTTCAATCATAAGAACATGTCGATTTAAAACTTAGAAAAATGCTTTATTAAATTTTTCTTTGTCATTATTAAACTATCATACTTCCCAACTACAAAGTCAAAAAAATTAATTAAGTTTTTCCTTATTTTCAATCTGCTAATGATGGTGAAAAACATATGCCTCAAAAATCTTATATTACATAGCTATTTAGAAGATGTAAACAAAATTGGCAAAATACTCTTGACAAGCTCGAAAGAACAGCATTTTTAAGATAATTACTAGCGGCATTTTTCAATCTGCTGTATATGGCAGCATTGAATCCATCGGTAATACGGATAAAAAAGCATGATCTGTATTTCAAACTCTTTGAAAATCATTTCCGCAGAGAAAAAAGGTTTTAGAAAATACTACATTTCATGTTTTTGAAACGAAGACCAAAAAGAATGATGGACAATTCCTCCCTTCAAATGCCATTTAAACAAATACAAGGGAACAAATATCAAATGTGGCAAGTGTTCCCTTCTTTGTTTTTATAAAATGGAATTTATCGGTATGTTATACTACCTTATACTTGCAAAGGAATTTTGTCAAAGGGGTAAATTGACAGTATGATTGTTTATAGCAAACTGGACCATAACTTTACATTGGGTAAAAAAATTTTTTGAGGAAGAGGAACTTAGTTATTTTTGTTGCTTGAAAAAGTAAAAGTCAAAACATCAATTTGCTATTTTTGAAGAAAAAGTGACAAGTAAAAATAAAACTCTAAAAGGATCATTTGATCCGTTTAGTTTTTTCAGGGTTAGGCAATGATTTGTGCTAATGCCGATTTGAAAAAATAGAAAGACAAAAATTTTGCACAAATTCAAAGCATATCTAAGTTTAAGTTTTAATTCAGCTTTACAAAGCTTTTATAATTGATCATGCAGACTCACTTCTTTGACCAAACTTAACGTCTCCGGACATTGTTCTCTCGAGCAAGAATAAAAAATCTCATCCTCTGTTTTTTTAAAAAAACTCTATATCAGAGGTGGGAAACCTACGGCCGGCAACATATTTCATTGCGGCCCGCGTCTGCTTGGGAAGAATTTATCAATCTCTTTAATCAAAATGAAGTCTTTTCGTTTTATTAAGAACCCGAATATGATAATAGAAATGTAGGCTCAACAGAAAAAAGTATTAATATCAGAGTAAACACCGAAAAAATTATAAATCAGAGGTGGAAAAACTACGGCTCGCGACGACCTTCTGTGCTGCCGCGAAGATTTCAAACAATTAATTTAAAAAATTGTTAATTGTTTTTTTTTGTCTTCAACCAAAATCTTGGTCATTACTTTTAGCAATCACTAATTTTTAGGTACGAAAATTAGTAAATCCAAAAGAGATTCAAAGTGAAGACCCTTTTATTAGAGATCACTCTTATGCGGCCGGCAAACAATTTCAACTTTCGGATGCGGCCCGCCTGCCAAAAAGTGCTCACCCCTGTTTCATATGGTGCGGTTTATTTTTACAATGAATTGAGCAAATCTTTCCACTTTTAAGCAAAAAGAGGAAAAAAATTTAATTTTTAAACACAAAAAGTTACAAAAATTTTTGAAGTTATTGCCAAAATTTATTGCAGTTAAGTAAATGGTATCAGCAAGTAGTTACTAAAAATATCTAATTCTATATTGTTCCAAGCCTTTTTTCAAAAATTACCAGGGGGTACAGGGGGTCCAAAATTTTCCGTCCTAAAGGCTAGAATATCTGTCTACTAGATCTCCCGGGCCGCAAGATAGTTGCGTCCATTTAAGGTTTAAATCAAGGTTGTGCAGCAAATGCGATTAACCGCGGCCTGCAAGCCAAGTACAAAATTACATCGGGGGCCGAGGTTGCTGTACACATGAGCGTACCAGTAAAAAAATTACACAAATTTAATATCAGCACCTTTTTTGTCTTCATCGAATGTTTTTTTACTGAGAGGGAAGCAGAAACAATTGGTTTCCTTTTTACGTAGACCAACCCCCAAAAATAAATCTATGGATTTAATCTGTGTGGCATTTGGCTACAACCGATAGTTTCTGCTCCATTTTATATCAAAAAAACTAGTAAAGACTAAAAACTTTTGCAGGCCACAGAATTTCATTTTGAAGGTCGCATTTGGCTCGCTGGCTACACCAAATTCCTTTGAGGGCCGAGGGTCGGACACTTCTGTTATAGAAAAATTAACGATTCAATAAAATTTTTGCTCTTATTGGATTATCAAAAGTTTTTTACAAGGCAAAGTAATAGCGTCGGGAAAAGCTGGTCAAGAGTTTTTTGCGAGAATCCAAATTTAACGAAAGCTTTAATATTTTGTTTTATTCTAATTTTATTTCGTCAATTTAAACTGTGGCTGTGCTTTTTTAGTTGAACTCTTACTTGTTTTTAGTTGAAATTTCAATAGTTTTACAATTTGAATTCATAGAAGCTAATTTGCAACTTAAAAATAGCGATTGGTACAATCTAAAAGAGTTCATGATGGATTATTGTTTTGAGTTAAATTGTTTTTTAGCTACCGCATGGTACATTTGTAGGACTATAAGCATATTATCAATTATTTTCAATTTTTACGTCAAGATTGATTGACTTTTCGTTATTTTTTTATTTTTTTCCATATTTTTTCCCACAATTTTTTGTCTTTAGCACGCTCAAATATTTTCTGCTTTTAGAAAAATTTGGAAAAAAAGCAAACGGCAGGAGCAGATTTACTCCTCAAAAAACATTTGCAGTATTTCGTTGACCTTAAAAACAACAAATTTTGTTTAAAATTTAATTAGAAAAATCCATTTTTAGGTTTATACAGACATTGCTATACTATGGATTGTGTCAAAAAATTGTCGGAATCTTTTTAAAATGTATTTTTGAAAAATCAAAGCAAAAAAAATATTTGTCTATTGACAATTATAAATTTAAAAAAAAAATAACTTTTCTCTATAAGATAATTTTTGCATAGAAAGAATGATTCTGTTCTTTTGGGCTAAAAAAGCGATGAAAACTATAGTAATTATACTCGTAAAGTTAAACTTGATTAATTTGTAGACATTACAAAAAAAATTTCATGCATATGCACAAAAATGGAGTTTAATTGCAGCATTCAATATTAAAAATAAAAAAATCAAAATTTTCCAATTTATACTTTTGCTTTTGGAACCTAAAGCAACTAATAAAAATTGTTTATCTCTCTACATTTATCGCGTTCTAAAGTTGCTGAAATTCTGCGCGTATCACAAGGCTTACTTAGTTCTTTGGTTGGCCAGAAAAAATTTTTTGGTAATTTGATTAAATTTTTTTTTTAAATGTGAAATTTTGCTTTTAGCGTTGTCGCAGTGATGCACTGACCATATCGATTTTACGCTTTGTTTATACAGTTTTAAGTTTCAATATTTGTAAACGAAACTAAAATAAAATTATGAAAATTTTGAATGTTTTGAAATCATTGATTTGACAATTTCATTTACCAATCAATGCTCAAGTTTAAATTGTGCAAAATAATCAATCCATATTTTTTTTATGTAATAAATTAGCAGTAGCAAACATAGAAAAAGGAATTTGATACAATTTTTTTAGTTTAACGTCTTGCGTGTAATCAATTTTTTTGATTTGCCGTCTGTAAATGAACATAATTAAAGTTGATTGTTCTGTCTTTAAACCTAATCGATAAAAAGAATTTAATACAATAGTTTTAAGAAGTCCCCTAGCACCCCTTGCCAATAAAAAAAGGTACAAAGCACAATTTCAATATAAATATTTGAAGTTATCTTCTGAAATACATTTTAGGGGTAGTTGGAGTAGAAAACCAAAAAAAAGTCATGCAACAGACATTATTTTCTTTGAAATATCTAAAAATTAGAGTAAAGACTTTTTTGGTCTTTAACTCGAATTGCTGACCAGTTTTCGGGAAAGCAGCCCTAAAGTTTACATTAAACTCAAAGTGAAGACCGAAAAAAGTAAAGGTCTTAACTTTGATTTTTTGATAGTTTGAAGAGAAAAATGCCTGTTTATAGATATCCTGTATATGTATTTTTTGGTTTTCAACTCAAAATACCCACCAATTTCTATTAACGCTAAAATTTACGTTGAATTGAAAACCAAAAACAAGTTTATCCTTTTAATGAACAGGTAAATTATTAGTTGGAAAGCATTGATTTAGACTAAACAAATAAGTATTTGACGAAATTTTTTAAGAATCTGCAGTCAATACTCTAACTTAGCTTAAAAATGGCATTCTGTTATCTGATAGAAATTTATTTGACTTTGAAATGTGTAAGCGCTAACTGTTTTGATTTTTATAAAGTCAAATGATCCAAACATTATCTCACACTAAAAACTCTATAAAGCAAAGATGATTGCAATCGCTTTGATGGAAAATCTAATTGTTTTGCATGGATAGTATTAAAAAAAAGTTAATTTCTTTTAATTTTTTAAACTTGTTTTAGTAGATTGTGTTATTGTAAAGCCATTTTGTTAATTTAAATTATTCTGGCTCTTTCTTCTCTTAAATTTTGCATTCAGCATGATGAAACTTGTGTGCGAATTTCCTGACTGTAAAGCAATTTTTCACATCGTAGAAAATATAATTTGATTAATTCTAAAAACTCATACTAAAAGACTATTAATAAACAAACACCGAAGTTTTGGGTCTTATTTTAATCAAAACTTATTTCAAATAAATTCTCTGCGTTCCCTGCCTGATTGATCAAACCTACTTCACTCTTTTTTGATTCATAAAAAAGTATTTTTGTGTAATACTGCTTTGTTTTCAGTTATTTGTCTGGTTATCAAAAAATTTCAGCCTTAAAGTAGGTACACAATCACATCTATCTAGTTCTATACATATTATCATCAACAAATTTGCGATTAATATAAAGTGATACAGATTGTGTAAACATGAATATTGATTGCTTTTTGCGGTGCTATCAATTTGCCATATTTAAATAGCAAGAATGAAATTATTAAAAAAATGCTGTTGTTTTTTTATCGCTAGATTATGGAGATGTCAACTTTTCATTAAAAATCTTTTAACACTGTAATATTTTTAATTGAAAACAAGTACAAAGCTATTATTTGTTGACTCTTTCTGAATTTTGTTCTAATTTTTATGTTTTAGAATCGAAGGCCCTATTTCTAAAAGTACCTAAGCCACATTTTTGAAAAAATGAGATAAGCTGAAAAAATTGTTTGTTTACTCGCCAGAAATATTCTGACAAAAAATCTTTTCAGAAAATCACTTTTTGAATAGCACAGAAGTTTGAAATTTTAGCGTATTTCCATTGTAGAAGTAGGGTTTTTGAAAACTTTAAACCTCATTTTCTCAAAATGACATTATGTGACTTAGGTACATTTAGAACTAAGCTCTTCAATTTAAATTTATTGTTTAATGGACAATACGATTTTTCTTGTTTGAAAATAAGGTAACTGCAGTTACGGAAACGAATTCTTTTTGGTAATTAATTACTTTTTTTCACTGTTTTGTGTTAATTATGACCAATAACAGCAAATACGGATATCATTCAACATAAAAGTAGTTTAAATTGACAATTGGCATTCACAGTAAAACAGATTGCATAAAGCGAACTCTTTTCATCAACTAGCATTTTGACTTTAATTTTTTTTTCTCTTCAAAAAGCGGTGGTTTAAAGATTTGTCGAATCGCAAATGGATGATACATACAGTAGCAGTGTTTTTTTATTATGATGCAGAAAACTTGGAATCATAGTAGTGCTTTTTAAATATATTTTTTCCTGTTTGTGTCTTTAATATATTCTCGTAGGCTAAAACTTGAGGCTTTAGCACTTTATAATAATACAAAATTAGCAAATTGACACAGCAAGCCATAACTGTAGATCAGTGGTTTTCAAACTTTTTTTATATGTAACCCATTTCAGCCTTCCAATATAATTGAATGATCTCCTTCTTTCAATTTTTTTGTTTTAGCTAAATGGTATCGGTTGACTATTAATACATTTGTGATGGCATATTAAAAAAGTGTTATCAAAAATATTGACTCTGTTTAATAAAAAGCAATAACTGGTGTTGCAGCTTGGCAACAAGTTTCTTTTGGAGTTACATTTTGTTATCGAAGCACACGATAGATCTGGGCTGGCTTAAGATTTGCTTAATTCTAGCTTTGCTCTTTATTTCGAGCAATGCAGAGAAGCTAGTCTTACACACCCATGCCGATAAAAAAAATTCATCAAAATTGAATGGCTGCTTGCAAATCTACTGTAGACTAAAAAAAGCAATGGTTACATCATTGACCGATATGCAAACAAAATCATCTCTTTCGTTGTTGAGTGATTTTATAAAGCTATAAACTGCTTTTAAATACGATATCGTCTTTGTTAAACATTCCGATACGTCATAGATGTGTGATCACGTTTTCTATTAATACGACACTCTATTTACTCAGCCCTGTTGCCAACATTCAAACCGAAGCATTCAACTTTTTTGATTTTGTTTACGTCTATGATTGACTTTGAATTTTTTCACTTACACGTCATTCTAACAAAAAAAATTTTTATTTGATTTTAAAAATTTAGATATAACCATTTTTCTTCGGACATAAAGTAAAGATCTTTGATTTTTTTATTTTTCGGCCTTTGATTAACGTTGTCAAAAAAACAAACTCAAAATGTCTAGGCAACAGCTTGCAAGTTTTGATAATCCCTCACTTCGGGTAATTAATTAGCCGTGATTATTGTTGATCAGTTCGGATGGTAATTCTGCCTCTACAGATACACCGCTCTTTATTGGTTCACCATTATAAGCCAAAAAATTTAAGTAAAAAGTATTGTAAGACCTAAATTAGGCTACATTTGTGTAAGCAGGTGCGCTCCATTGATGGCGAAAACAATCGATGCAGTCTAAGGGTGCTATTCTAACTTTTATTATTTTGTTAAAACTTAAGAAAGTCACTTTACAGCATTATTCTCTGCTTGGTGGTGTGGGCCTTGGCCCACTGCTTAAGAATCCTTGTTCTAGGCCAGCGGTGGAAAACTTTTTGTTAGTGGAGGCCATATTTTACAATTTTGAAAGAAAGCCGCATAAGTTGAAGTACCTAAAAAAATTGCGTAATGACTTTGAAGTGGTCTTGGTTTTTTTGATTTTCGTAGTCGTTAAAAACAAGTAATCCCTAAAAAAAGTTCTTCACTAGAATCTGTCCCAATTTACTTGTTTTCCGTCACCCAATCGAAGTGATCTCGAAAACGAAAAGGTGTTTACTTGCAATTTTTTGGATTTCCTTAAATTTTTCTCAAACTATTTGTAGTTTTTTCTAAAAAAGAAAGGTTTACTTTTAGTAGCAGTAGTTATTTTCAAATAATTGTATTATCATGGAGGCTAAACAAAAAACTCACGGAGGACGCAGGTTTCCCACCTTTGTTCTAAGCAATAAATTAAACTCAAAAGTTGGTCATTTGGGCTAAATGTGCAGTTTTAAATAGAAACTATGTCCGAGCAAAAAAATACAAAATTCATTGAAATAGAGACACACCAAAGAATACCAAACAAAAAATCAAATCTTAAGACTATGATGATCATTTTTAACTTTGTTAAATAACTTAGTACGGGAATGTACAGCTTTTTTTTGTTACCGGCCGCATTATAGAGTAAGTAAGGCCACTAATGAGTTTTGGTAAGTAGATGAATTTATGTATTAGGCGTCTTCAATGATAAGTTTCTTTTATAATATGTTTTTTACTCCTACTACAGATTATAATGGGACAAAATATTACCATTTTTTAACAATCGAATTTATTAACAATTTTTTAAATCTTACATGCTTACAAATAAACTTGCAAAATTGATCAACCTATTAACGGCTACAAAGCTGCTTACAAAATTTGCATTGCCAATATACTAAAGATAAATTAAAGCAGCATGGTTATAATTGCTTCAACAAAGTGAGAAATTTAAGTTGATGCGATTAGATTTTACATCGCGACAGTGTTAATCACATTGGCCATTACTTCAGCCTTGCATTTAGAGCAGTGGTTCTTAAGTTTTATTTGGAAGCTTAAAACTTAGCCTTAAATAAACAAAAAAATTTTGGCCACGCAGACTTTTTTACAAATTTTATTAAAGCATAGAAATCTCTATTTTCGACTCAAAACCTTAGTGGTCTCTAAAAAGGTCTTTACTTTAATCTGTCAGGGATTTTCTTAATTTTGTAACAAAGTTTTTTTTGACATTCTTCAATGGAACTGTTTCAGATTTAAAGGGTAATTTCTTATTTCAGTTGGAAGTGTAAGGCCGCTACTACTTAGCGTGTTCAATTCCTTTTCTCTTTAGTTCAAACGCAATATATGCACTGTTAAAGCTCAAGCTTGTAATTGCATTTTCATCTCTCTCTGAGATTATAAATTTTGCAGCAAACATAAAAATCACAATATAGGCTTTAGGGCGATTAAAATGTGTTACAAAAAATAACGCGAAAGAAAAATGATGCAATACAAATGATAAACCAAAACAAGAGAGCAAAAACAAATGCTTCAAAACTCTGGGTCGCCAGAATTTCGACTCAAAACCTTAGTGATCTCTTAAAAGAAAAGGTTTTTACTATCAATCTGTCTCGGATTTTTCAAATTTCATTCCTAAAACACAGTTATTTAACCTATCGTCGGCAACCCAATTTCGGGTTGCGACCCAAGGGTTGAGAGGTATTGATTTGGAGACATATATTTTTTCATGTGCATGAGAATAATATTTATTTTTACCAAACTTTTAATTTTAAAACATTTTTACCAACAGGGTAAAGATTCTTAAACTTAAAATTGCGTTTTTGGGGGAGAAGGCTAAAAGTTTTTAGAAGAGTTTCGAAGTTAGTTAAATATCTGAAACCAATAAAACTTATATTTGCTACTTCAAAAATTTTAATCATAAAAAAACGGAAACGATTGACGCTAAAAGGTTGCAGCTCCAAAAGTTTTAGAATACCTACTATAACAAGTTTAGCATAAGAGAGTTAAAACTATAGAACCTTAGAGAACATAGTATTAAAACTCTATATAGCTGCTCGAAAAATTGCAAAAATGAACAAAAAATGAATTTTGTATGTTAAATTTGATGAGATTAAAATTTGAACAAATTTTAATTTTATTTTGAACAATATACTTTGATAAAAACACTCATGAACAACCAAAACTAAGGTAATATGTTATATAACAGGGGTGGCCAAACCTATACCATGTTGGAGCCGCATATTAACAACCAAAATTTTTAAAGAGCCGCAACACAAAAATCTAAAAACATGAAGTTATTTACTCATTTACTGATAAAAAAAAGGCCTCACTTGAAATCATCCCTAGATTTCTACTTTTCGACCCAAATTTATAGTGTTCTCAAAAAAAAAAGAGTCTTCATTTCAAATCATCCTCAGATTTCCACTTTTAGACCTACTTTTATAGTGTCCTCTAAAAAAAGGTCTTCACCTCAAATCGATCTCGTATTTCCCTATTCTCGTCTCAAAATCATGATGTTCTTTACAAAAAAAAGGTCATCGCATGAAAACATTCTCCGATTTCCCATATAATTTTTCAATTTTTCAAAAGAAACGAAGAGCCACGATTTGGCCACACCCCTGTACTGTAGTAAAAGATTTTGATTTTGATTCTTCGACCGCTGCTAAAATTGTTATTTTCATTAGATTGAATTTATTTTATTGCAGTAACACTTGTAAATTTGCGATTTTTTTCTTAACAGTGCTGTTCGTGAGACCGCTTAAAATAAAAAAGGCATGGTGTTTTTGTGGCACTTTGTCATTTGTCACCTTGGTGTTTTTTGTGGCACTTTGTCATTTGATAACTATTTTGTAACCATGATCTTTGTAAAGCAACAAGGACTAGAAAAAGCCCTATTTTTCGTGATAAATTTTTATAAGCGGTTCCTGATTCGGCTTTAAATAATTCCCTGTTCCTGGCTTATTTCCATGCCAGGAGATAAAAATTGAAGGCAAAATACTGAATGAAAAAAGTAGATAAGAAAAGAAATACAGTTAAAGCGTGAGACCGTTGTTTAATTCATTTTTAAATATTTTAACATTAGAGTGCCTTCTGACAGGAAAGGTTTTTAAGTTTAATACTTTTTAATATATTTTAATAGTTTAATGGTTTTTAAGTTTTATTGTAACTCGCTGTCTTTGAATTTCTTCGTACGTTAACAATAGAAAAACGGTATCAAAGGTTAAATACGCAGTCTAGTTGGCGTATGCGTTCTACCATCTGGTTGCGTATGCAGACTACTATCTGATTTAGTAGGTTCGGTTTGGGGTTAGATAGACTGCATACTTAACCATTATCAGAAAAACTATCGTTAGCTTATCTTTCTTTAATGTTTCAAAATAAATTGTCTATTTATAGTTTTTGCATTTGCGAATTTTTGCAAGGCAAGCTCTTTCTAGCATACTTTGATGACGTCAAAGCTTTAATGTAAAGATTATTCGTTTGCCGGTTATTTATGTTATCAAAAACTTAAAAATTTCTGTTTTCCTTCTTTTCAGGTCCAGTATATCGATACAAAACTTATCATGATATGTTGTACTTTTACTGCGACATTCCAGTAACAAATGAAGTTCTTTTAAAATTCGTATCATGCGCTTTTCTTTACGTTGCTGTTACCTTCTCCCCTATCACTATCAAAGTTTACAAAGGAAGTTTCTATGAATATAGTTTTGCTATTAGGTAAAAAACTTTTGTTAATTTGTTCTTTTTGTTTTACGGCAACTTGAGAAGTAAAGTACTGTACACAATTATGTAATCCATTGAAATTTGAACTATACCCATAGAGTTCGATACTCTGAATAAACCTAAGCATGTATTTAAGCTGGGGTGTCCAACCTTTTTGAGCCGAGGGCCATTTTGGCTTATCAAAAATATTAGTGGGCCAAACAAGCAAAACACCCCACTTTTTGCCCCAAAATCATAGTGATCTCTAAAAAAAAGGTCCTCACCTTGCCTGAAATTGGTCTCAGATTTCCCACTTTTTTTAGCAAAACCATAGTGATCTCTACAAAAAAAAAGCCTCACCTGAAATCAGTCTCAGATTTCCCACTTTTTGTCCCAAAATCATAGTGATCTCTAAAACTTGAAAAAAACAAAAAAAAAGGGCTTCACATCATATCAGTCTTCGACTTCTGCCAAAATTCACAGGACAGAGGGCTTCAAAAAATACTGCGCGGGCCACTCAAAACCTTTACGCGGACAACGGGTTGGACGCCCCTGATTTAAGCTATAGTACTGTATAAGTTATAAATTCTCCTAAAATTAAGTTTTTAAAACTTAATTTTGCCAATATCTAAAAAAATGTTTACGTTTTAACTTTTTTTATTAAGTAACGTACTAGAGTACAATGATCCAAGTTCTATGACCTGCGGGTCACTTTTAAAAAAGTTCAAAATTCCCATTATACGTTATATGATGTTTATTTTCGGATGTAAGGACAACGTCTAAGACATTAAAAGTTGAACAGATAACGTCGATCATGGTCGCCATCAAAACGTCTTTCTTTTTTATTTGATGTCCAAGTTATTCGATTTTGCGCTTTTTTGGATTCGAAAACGGAAGTTGATGGTTTAGCAAACTTTAATAAACAAAATTGATAATGTTTGATTGTTTGGGTTGCTAAAAGCCTTTAAGTAAGAGTGTACACTGTACAAGGGTATTCTTTATTGGCGAAGACAGAAATTGTACATCTTGAATAATTCTATTTCATAAAAAAAATTTATATCGCAATAAATTGTTCGAGATAAGAGTTTGTATATCCTAATACCGCAAAAATCATTTTATACAGCCAAAAATTTTCTATATCTCAACAAATCTTACGTATATTTTTAGTCTTATATTTACCGTACCGTTAAACGCTGCCACTAAACCAAATATTTGTCTAAATATATGGTTGCACATGTCTTGATTTACCTTTTGTTCTACAAAATCGACTAAAATACAGTCAAACCTCGGTTTATTAACGTCTCGGAATTTGAACAATTTGGTTTTCGAGCAGAAATTTTGAGTTAAAAATGACCCTGTATTCGAACAAAAATTCTGTTCTCGAACAACTTTTTTTATTCACCAGCATACGAGTTACAGTACATTCATTGTTACGTTGCTTTATTGTTACGTTTATAACATTCATTGTTACGCTCTGCATTTACAAATTTATTGTACAAAACATTCTTTTCTCTTCATTAGCCCTAAGTCATGGATCCAATGAAAGCGAGAAGTGATATTGGTCAAGGAAAAAATACATATATTATTAAAAAGACATTGTTATGTAAATTTTTATGCTATATAACAGGGGTGGCCAAACTTTTACCATGTTGGAGCAGCATATCACAAATCCAAACTTTTAAAGAGCCGCAACACAAAAATCTAAAAACATGAGTTATTTACTCATTTACTGATAAAAAAAGGTCTTCACTTGAAATCATCCTCATATTCTCACTTTTCGTCCCAAACTTTATAGCAGGGGTTTTCAACCTGTGGACCTTTTTTTTTTTTTTTAGAGAAGACTATGATTTTGGGACAAAAATAGGGAAAATTGACAGCAATTCCAAGTGAAAACCTTTTTTTTTTTTATAGAACACTATGATTTTGGGACGGGAATTTAATTTTGTTGACCAAAGTGGGTGGTGAAGTTAACTTGGGTTGAAAAATAGGCCACGGAACAGAAAAGGTTGAAAACCACTGCTTTATAGTGTTCTCTAAAAAAAAAAAGTTCTCACCTCGAATCGAGCTCGTATTTTCCTATTTTCGTTCCAAAATCATGATGTTCTCTACAAAAAAAAAGGTCGTCGCATGAAATCATTCTCCGATTTTCAATATAATTTTTCAATTTTTCAAAAGGTTCAAAGAGCCGCCAGTAAGGGTTCGAAGAGCCGCATGCGGCTCGCGAGCCACCATTTGGCCACCCCTGTTATATAACGACAAAATCATGATTTGGACAAAATTGTTTCGCCCCCTTTTTTCAGATCCTTGGTCTGGTATATCTATGACACGATACACCGAGTCATGTTCTTATTTTATAGGCTTGAAAAAATGGATAAAAAAATATTTTTTAAAATTAGGGATTGAACAAAACCCGAATCTAAAATTGGTAGAAATCGTAAATGATTTTCTTTGAAATTAAATTGAAACCGAAACCCTAAAAATGAAGTTTGCTGAACTTAAACCAGAACGTTATTTTGAACAGTTTTGACGCCCTAGTTTAAAATAATATAAAGGCGTTTTTTCTGAATATTAAAGCTTTTCTTAAATAAAATTTGCATTACTAGCATGAATTAATATACTGTATGTCTAAAATATCAATTTTGCCACGATTGTCTGTTGTTTTTTAACAGCTTGCCATTTTTAAATGAAATGCATTATTGACAAACAAATGCCATAATTTTTTTATATTTCTTTGTGTTCTCATATCTCAATACAAAAAAATTTTTGTATAAATAAAATTATTTTATTGGTTTTGTATTTGGGATACCCATATCTCTCTGTTCGATAAAGGAGTATTTTCGGAAAAGTCTCGTTTTGTATAAAGACGGACACTTTTGCTTAAACATTCGTTGATATGATGTCAACTGGAAATCACAAGAAATTTGAAAAAATTTCAGTCAAGTTTAATGCTTTTAGTTCTTGTGCAAAATCAATTTAAGATAAATATCAGGGGTAAATATTTTTGTTAAAACTTTCTTTTTTGCAAATTGGGGTAGAAAGTTACCAACGAATAGACCTTCAGACAGTGGTTACAATTAATTAGTGACTGTTTTTGAATGCATTTGCGAATTGAATAATAAAACTTGCAGCAGATTATTTTATTTTTGGCTTAAATTATAAAAAAAAGAAAAATATTTGTTACTACTATCTGGTAAAAAATTGATAAATTAGATGCAAATAATTTGCAAGTTCTAACTACAACTAATGAACTTGGAAAAAGAACTGTTGTATATTGAAACTGATGCCATTAAAAATTTTTACGTATGATGATGAAATCAACTTAAATTTTGGTAAAAAGTTTAATCGAATGGGTGAGGACAGTGTTTCTCAAACCATGGGTCGCGACTTAAAAGTGGGTCGCCAAGGCTATGCGAATGGCTCGCGAAGGCTTGTAAATTACCGCACAAAAGAAAAAGATCTGCGCGCACAAAATTTGAAAAGTAAAAAACCTTCTTGAAATCGTCGTCGTCGTCGTCATCGTTTGAAGGGCATCCACTCCAGGCCAGACACAAACAGAACTGGGGCCGAGGGTTTATCCTTTTACTACCACAGACTGCTGCACTGCCTGGATCAGATGCTGGCAGTGATGTCATTAAGCCAGCATCGAGTTTCGTCATCCAAAACCGTCAGACCGCGTACTCCATGTGGTGCCCGATATATGGGGCACATTGTTAGTACATGGTCTGCGGTTTGCTCAGAGGCGCCACACTCGCAATTCGGTGAAGGAGCGAGACCCCATTTGTGCATGGACGAATGGAATCGCCCAACACCAGTCCGCAGGCGGTTGAACTTAACCCAAGCTGCTCGGGGTAAGCCCATCCCAACAGGCCTGACACTGGTCCCGGGCACAAAAGCACGGAGCCTGGAAGCACTTTCACAGTACTCCGCGTTCCATTTATGATTTGTCCATTCAGAGGCGCGGATGCCAAGTCTGGCAAGATTGTCCAAGAGATTCCGCGCACCTGGCACAAACGGGTGTCTGGATCTTAGTCTCACTTGGCGAGTATCTGAGGACCCACTTAACAGACCATGCAAAATATGATCGGGGTCCAGAGATCCACGGTAAGCCAAGGAGAGTGTCGCTCCCAGTCGGCGAAGCTCAGCTGGCTGGATGCCTGAAAGTACAGGTAGGTGGTCCGTTGGAGTGGGACGCAGGCATCCAGTAACTATGCGCAAGACGTCATTCAAGACACTGTCAATGAGGCGAGTGTGAGCACTGCGACACCAGACTGGCGCACAGTACTCAGCTGTTGAGTAGACTAGAGACAAGGTGGCTATGCGTAGTGTTTTAGCACCAGCACCCCATCCCGAGCCCACGAGTCGCCTCAACAGTGTGACGCGCGATGATAGTTTTTTGCGCAATGCCACTAAATGGTGACGAAACGTGAGCGATCTGTCCAGTTTTACCCCAAGGTATGTAGGGGTTGGACAGAACGGTAAAAGTCTACTATTGTTGTAGACCTTTAGCTCACGTCTGGCCTCTCGGTTGTTTAAGTGAAAGGCTGTCGTCACCGTCTTAGTGTGACTGAGCTTCAACCTCCAAGTCTGGAGATACGCTGACAGTGTGGACATGTCTTGGCTTAAGGTCCCCTCCAAGTCCTTCCAGTTTCCAGAAGAGTGCAACAATGCTAAATCATCAGCATAAGCAAACTTTCTGGAAATCATGGAAGGAAGATCGTACGTATAGATGTTAAATAGGAGGGGAGCCAAGACCGATCCCTGAGGAACGCCGTTTTTAAGACGGCGTAGCCTGCTTTGCTTGCTGTCACCGGTGGTAAGGGTGAAACTTCGATTTCGGACAAGCTCCATGATCATTTTGACCATGTGCTTATGCGGAAGTAGTCTCAGCAGCTTGCAGGTAAGGCCACGGTGCCAGACAGTGTCATAAGCAGCTGTCAGATCGATAAATACGGCACCGGCCTTCTTTTTAGCCTCAAAAGAATCCTCGATGTTCTGGGTTAGCAGAACAAGTTGATCTACGGTTGACTTCCCGCGTCGGAACCCAGCCTGCTCTTTAGGGAGCAGTGGATCGATTAATGGTTCAACGCGGGCGTAGATAAGCCTCTCAAGGATCTTGTAGGGGACACAGAGCAGAGATATCGGTCGATAACTCTTTGAGTCCCCCACGGGCTTTGCTGGTTTTGGGATCGCGACCACAAGCGCTCTTCTCCAGATCTTGGGAATTTTGAGTCGGCGCAAACAGGAAGAAATGAAGTCACGTAACCAGGACTTCAAAGCAGCTCCAGCATGGAGTATAAGCTCGGGGCAGATGGAATCAGGACCCGAGCTTTACCTGGTTTTAAATGTTGAAGGGCAGCAGCAAATTCTCTCTGTGAAAAATTGTCAGAGATATTTACTGCGTCTGGTGTTGTGGCCCTCCAAAGGTCAGACACTTCTTGGAAGACAAGTCGAGATGACTTGCGGTCAACAGCCTCGTATTTCCCATTTCTAACCAACTGAGATGCAATAGCATCGGCTGAAACGGGACAGTGACGAGGAGAGTGTCGTGACCTACCAGTAAGGTTGTTCAAGATACTCCACGCTTTTCGACTAGAGTGTGAGAAGTCAATGCTCCGAACTGCTTCGGACCATCGATCCCTCCGTTTTCTGTCAAGCTTGGCAAGCAGAGTTGTAGCAGCCAAACTTGAGTCGTCTCCCTGAGGAGACTGCAGAAAGGTTTTATAGAGGGATGCACACTCTGCATCCCAACACGGAATATAGTTATTTCGATACCCGCGTGGTATAGTCTTTTTGGCTGCTTTCTTAATGGTGTTACAGAAGTCCTGGTAAGCCACATCCACATCAAGTGAATCAGGCGGCAACAAAGTCTTAGCGAATTTATTCGTCAAAGCAATGTAGTGACTCCAATTGGCCTTGCGGAAGTTCCATCGCTTAACAGGCATGCTTGGCACTGCCATAGCAAACCTTGGTGGTGTAATAAGCGAGGGTCGATGTTGTGACCTGGGGAACTTCTCAAGGACACGTCTATCCGGTAAGCGACTGTTTGGACCTACGCTAGCGAAAGCTAGGTCTGGATTGGTGCCAGTGTTCCAGCGGCCGGAATAAAAACTGGCAGCGTCCTTGGCATTATATAGGAGGGCAAGACAATTAATACTTGCCCATCCAGCCAAGCACTCACCATCCGGACTGTTGTCATCATAACCCCAGTCAGCATGACGACAGTTAAAATCGCCAGCGTACAGACAGGGGTGAGGAAACACTGAGAAATCCAGGGTTCGCAATCGCTTTGGCGGTGGTTTGTAGACGTTGACTATTTTATAACCATCAACGTCCACACACAGCCACTCGATCTCCGATGTCGGTGGAGATTGGTCCAAAAGCGTGTATCTCAGTCGCTCGTGAACAAACGTGGCAAGACCATGCTTCCTGCTTAAAGAAGACCCAGCTAGTTGGTAGTGTGGTAGCACCAACTTCTCTGCATCAGTGCAGTGGGTCTCCTGCAGTAGGATGACGAGTGCCTCAGACTGCATAGCGAGGTGATGAAGAACATTCATCTTGCTTGCAGTGAGGCCTTCGATGTTCAGCTGAAGAATAGTGGGTCTTCGGAACTTGTTGGCAATGTGCCCTGAAAAGGGCAGTTTTATCCTGACATTGCCCCGTCCTGAAAAGGACGTTTGCCGATTAACAGACCCACACTGAACATCGGAATGGGTGGATACCCTTCCGTTTTGGTAGGTTCGGTTTCGGTCTGTCATTTTTAAAATCAATGAGCAGACTTACTCACGGCCCAGGCTGCGTGAAAGCACCTACCATCTGGGCCTTCTTGAAATGTCATTACGAATTTAAGAGGAAAATAAAGAAATCGGAATTAGATTCAAGATAAAGACAGTTGTTTTTAGAGAACACTAGATTTTTTAAAATGAAAATTAAGAAATCAGAAACAGATTCAAAGTGAAGACCTTTTTTTTTTTTTTTCTTTACGTTTTCACTACGCTGAGTCAAATTTATTTGGGTCGCAGTCATCTTTGCAAATTGTTGTTTTTAGCGATTTTGGGTTGCAGAAAAAAAGGCTTGAGAAACACTGGGTTAGGATGTGCTAAACCACATATTTTACTCTTATTAAAACACCTGGAATGTAGTAAGCTGCATTTTGATCATACACCTAGTACCTGTAAAAGTGCTTTTGATGTTTTTAAATACGTGTCCAGTTTGAAAGCATAAATTAAATTTATTCAGAAATAATCGTTATGCCAATTTAAAAAAAATTTTTAAAACAAACTAAAAAATTAAGCTTTTTTAGAATTGTAATTTTAATGGGCTATCATAAAATATTTACACAGAGAGCTTACTAGCTAACTAATCTTGATTTTTGTATTGTTTGGAATATGTTTCAAAATAATATATGAGTTGTAAGAAATGAAAAATTTTAAAAATTTTTTGCATTTTTACAAAAAAATATTTGTCACCTAAAAGTGACAAAAAATTCTGATAGCATAGTAGTTATGGCACATCATTAACCATTAACAGTGCCTTTTAAAGCAGTATAATTGAAAGAAAAGTCAAATTTTAGTGTCAAAATATCATGAACCAATACCCAACATCAAAACTAGTAAGATAGGATTATCAACAAATTATTCAAAAATTTAAGTTCGGAGTTTGTGGCGCTGGATTCAAACTTTGAGTAAGTGTCACAACTTAATCTTAACTTCATATATCCGTATTTAATTTTTTGGCGTTTTCAGCAGTTTTAAATCTTAGTATGACATAATCTTTTCCGTATTAACAGTGATTGCATAGTTGTAAACCTCCACTTTATTTAATGTATTTAATTTAATTGCAAATTGTTTTTGTTATGGGTAATTAGTTGATTTTTCGTTCTAATTCTAACCACGTGGTTGGCGATCTAGTTTTCTATTTATTTATTTTATTTATTTTCTGTATTAACTGCGCAATTTTATTTTTCTCTTTTGTCTTTTTTATTTCGAGCGCTCATTAACGTTTTTGAACTTTCCACTTTATTCGACAATACATAATCATTTTTTTCTTGCTTCTGATTGATTCTCCAAAACCAGAGGTTTCCAAACGGGGGTACGAGATTAGATGTCAGAGGGTACGAAGATCTTGGCCACAGAGCAGTTATTTGAACGGTTTTGTTGAAGAATTTACTGTTATTTTGAAAAAACAATTATCTTGCCTTAAAAAGTATGCCGGAAAGTATGAAAAATGCGTTTGATACATGCATTAAAATAGTTAATTTCATTAGAAAGCAAAATACAAATCACAGAATTTTCAAATTATTTTGCGACAACATGAGCAATGAATATTGCATCTTGCTGTACCACACTAATATACAGCGGCTTTCTCGAGGCCTAGTAATGACACGCTTTTTCAAACTTCGAGAGACAATTAAGTTGTTTTTGCAATACAAAAACTCTGATTTGGTGGGAAAAGCAATGCAATGGAAAGCAGTGAAAGCAATGAATTTATTCAACGTGTGGTTTATATTGCTGATGTTATGTATCATCAAAATGAGCAGAACTTGTCATTTCAAGGACAACAAATGAACGTGATTGCAGCTTGTGAAAAACTTTAAGCTTTCAAATTAAAGTTATCCCTGCGTTCAAAGCGTAATAAAAAACGGTATTTTAATGAAAACAATGTTCCACCAGCGCAACTGCAAAAGACACCGCTAAGCCGCAAGGGCATACTGGCGACGGTTCCGATATGCTAACCACATCGAGTTTTCATTGTACTACCAACCCAGCGTTCAGGTCCACAACTGGATGTTTGAGGTGTAAAAACCACAAACAGAAAGTTGTTCCAGCTGTTTAAGTTTTCAACTTTTTCAGCTGGGTTCAACAACAAGCTGTAGTGTCCTGACGAGTCCTAATAAGGACGAAACAGGTCTGTCGGCACTTGCTTGCTGATTGACTTGACCATTCTTACTATATGTTTGTAATGGGAACTGCAGGGTTTTGCTTGCCTTAACCCGTATCCGTGTTAGCTAACTCGATGTGGTTAGCATATCGGAACCGCAGCCAGTATACCCTTGGGGTTTAGCGGTGTCTTTTGCAGTTGCGCTGGTGGAACATTGTTTTCATTGTACTACCTACCCAGCGTTCAGGTCCACAACTGGATGTTTGAGGTGTATAAACCACAAACAGAAAGTTGTGCCAGCTGTTTAAGTTTTCAACTTTTTCAGCTGGGGTCAACAACAAGCTGTAGTGTCATGACGAGTTCTAATAGGGACGAAACAAGTCTGTCGGCACTTGCTTGTTGATTGACTTGACCATTCTTACTATATGTTTGAAACGGTATTTTTTGTTCTTAAACGAGATAAGAACTGTCTACACCTAATGATGTTAGATACATGCCTCTCTACGCTACGCTTTTAAAAATTTAAAGTGATGCTCGTCGTCGTCGTCGTTTGAAGCGGTATCCACTCCAGGTCAGACACAAACAGGATTGGAGCCGAGGGTTTATCCTTTTACTAACCCAGACTGCTGCACTGCCTGGATCAGACGCTGGCAGTGATGTCATTAAGCCAGCATCGAGTTTCGTCATCCAAAACCGTCAGACCTCGTGCTCCATGTGGTGCCCGATGTATAGGACACGCTGTTAGAACATGGTCTGTGGTTTGCTCAGAGGCGCCACACTCGCAATTCGGTGAAGGAGCGAGACCCCATTTGTGCATGGACGAATGGAATCTCCCAACACCAGTCCGCAGGCGGTTGAACTTAACCCAAGCTGCTCGGGCTAAGCCCATCCCAACAGGCCTGGAACCGGTCTGGGGCACAAAAGCACGGAGCCTGGAAGCACTTTCACAGTACTCCGCGTTCCATTTATGATTTGTCCATTCAGAGGCGCGGATGCCAAGTCTGGCAAGATTGTCCAAGAGATTCCGCGCACCTGGCACAAACGGGCGTCTGGATCTTAGTCTCACTGGCCGAGTATCTGAGGACCCACTTAACAGACCATGCAAAATATGATCGGGGTCCAGAGATCCACGGTGAGCCAAGGAGAATGTCGCTCCCATTCGGCAAAGTTCAGCTGGCTGGATGCCTGAGAGTATAGGTAGGTGGTCCGTTGGAGTGGGACGCAGGCATCCAGTAACTATGCGCAAGGCGTCATTCAAGACACTGTTGATGAGGCGAGTGTGAGCACTGCAACACCAGACTGGCGCACAGTACTCAGCTGTTGAGTAGACTAGAGATAAGGTGGCTATGCGTAGTGTTTTAGCACCAGCACCCCATCCCGAGCCCACGAGTCGCCTCAGCAGTGTGACGCGCGATGATAGTTTTTTGCGCAATGCCACTAAATGGTGACGAAACGTGAGCGATCTGTCCAGTTTTACCCCAAGATAAGTAGGGGTTGGACAGAACGGTAAAAGTCCGCCGTTGTTGTAGACCCTTAACTCACGTCTGGCCTCTCGGTTGTTTAAGTGAAAGGCTGTCGTCACCGTCTTAGTGTGACTGAGCTTCAACCTCCAAGTCTGGAGATACGCTGACAGTGTGGACATGTCTTGGCTTAAGGTCCCCTCCAAGTCCTTCCAGTTTCCAGAAGAGTGCAACAATGCTAAATCATCAGCATAAGCAAACTTTCTGGAAATCATGGAAGGAAGATCGTACGTATAGATGTTAAATAGGAGGGGAGCCAAGACCGATCCCTGAGGAACGCCGTTTTTAAAACGACGTAGCCTGCTTTGCTTGCTGTCACCGGTGGTAAGGGTGAAACTTCGATTTCGGACAAGCTCCATGATCATTTTGACCATGTGCTTATGCGGAAGTAGTCTCAGCAGCTTGCAGGTAAGGCCACGGTGCCAGACAATGTCATAAGCAGCTCTCAGATCGATAAATACGGCACCGGCCTTCTTTTTAGCCTCAAAAGAATCCTCGATGTTCTGGGTTAGCAGAACAAGTTGATCTACGGTTGACTTCCCGCGTCGGAACCCAGCCTGCTCTTTAGGGAGCAGCGGATCGATTAATGGTTCAACGCGGGCGTAGATAAGCCTCTCAAGGATCTTGTAGAGGACACAGAGCAGAGATATCGGTCGATAACTCTTTGGGTCCCCCACGGGCTTTGCTGGCTTTGGGATCGCGACCACAAGCGCTCTTCTCCAGATCTTGGGAATTTTGAGTCGGCGCAAGCAGGAAGAAATGAAGTCACGTAACCAGGACTTCAAAGCAGCTCCGGCATGGAGTATAAGCTTGGGGCAGATGGAGTCAGGTCCCGGAGCTTTACCTGGTTTTAAATGTTGAAGGGCAGCAGCAAATTCTCTCTGTGAAAAATTGTCAGAGATATTTACTGCGTCTGGTGTTGTGGCCCTCCAAAGGTCAGACACTTCTTGAAAGACAAGTCGAGATGACTTGCGGTCAACAGCCTCGTATTTCCCATTTCTAACCAACTGAGATGCAATAGCATCGGCTGAAACGGGACAGTGACGAGGAGAGTGTCGTGACCTACCAGTAAGGCTGTTCAAGATACTCCACGCTTTTCGACTAGATTGTGAGAAGTCAATGCTCCAAACTGCTTCGGACCATCAATCCCTCCGCTTTCTGTCAAGCTTCGCAAGCAGAGCTGTAGCAGCCAAGCTCGAGTCGTCTCCCTGAGGAGACTGCAGAAAGGTTTTATAGAGGGATGCACACTCTGCATCCCAACACAGAATGTAGGTATTTGGATACCCGCGTGGTATAGTCTTTTTGGCTGCTTTCTTAATGGTGTTACAGAAGTCCTGGTAAGCCACATCCACATCAAGTGTATCAGGCGGCAACAAAGTCTTAGCGAATTTATTCGTCAAAGCAATGTAGTGACTCCATTTGGCCTTGCGGAAGTTCCATCGCTTAACAGGCATGCTTGGCACTGCCATAGCAAACCTTGGTGGTGTAATAAGCGAGGGTCGATGTTGTGACCTGGGGAACTTCTCAAGGACACGTCTATCCGGTAAGCGACTGTTTGGACCTACGCTGGCGAAAGCTAGATCCGGATTAATACCAGTGTTCCAGTGGCTGGAATAAAAACTGGCAGCGTCCTTGGCATTATATAGGAGGGCAAGACAATTAACACTTGCCCAGCCAGCCAAGCACTCACCGTCCGGACTGTTGTCGTCGTAACCCCAGTCAGCATGACGACAGTTAAAATCGCCAGCGTACAGACAGGGGTGAGGAAACACTGAGAGATCCAGGGGTCGCAATCGCTTTGGCGGTGGTTTGTAGACGTTGACTATTTTATAACCATCAACGTCCACACACAGCCACTCGATCTCCGATGTCGGTGGAGATTGGTCCAAAAGCGTGTATCTCAGTCGCTCGTGGACAAACGTGGCAAGACCATGCTTCCTGCTTAAAGAAGACCCAGCTAGTTGGTAGTGTGGTAGTACCAACTTCTCTGCATCAGTGCAGTGGATCTCCTGTAGTAGGATGACGAGTGCCTCAGACTGCATAGCGAGATGATGAAGAACGTTCATCTTGCTTGCAGTGAGGCCTTCGATGTTCAGCTGAAGAATAGTGGGTCTTCGGAACTTGTTGGCAATGTGCCCTGAAAAGGGCAGTTTTATCCTAGCATTGCCCCGTTCTGAAAAGGACGTTTGCCGATTAGCAGACCCACACTGAACATCGGAATGGGTGGATACCCTTCCGTTTTGGTAGGTTCGGTTTCGGTCTGTCATTTTAACAGCAATAAACAGACTTACTCACGGCCCAGACTGCGTGAAAGCACCTACCATCTGGGCCAAAGTGAAAGTGATGCTGTTGGAGCAGCAATCATAATCTTTTTTTGCTTTGTCGGCCGCATTACAAAGTCTGTATTAACTAATAGCGGCCAGTGAGTTAAGGCCAATTGTTTTAAATTACAATAGCACATTTAAAATTACATAGGTTATTTTAATTTCAAAAATACAGGTTTAGTAGATGCCGTTTACTTTTACAGAAAGTTTTTAATAGAACAAAATGTCACAAACTTTTTAAAGAATTTATCGAGCAAAACATCGCATTTTATTGATAATAGTTTTGGCTTTGATTCTTGCTGATAAACTCGCAAAATCAGTCATCCTAAGCTGTTATTATTACCATAAAACCTTTTAATGAAATGTGTAGTGACTTGTGACGTTCTAATATTGGGTTGTAACGTTTGCACTTCAGACAAAATAAATTAAATTTTTAAAAAATAATTTAGTTATGTGAATCTAAATTTATATCGAAATACACAAAACATTATTGATTAAAAAGTTAAATCCTGGTTTCAATCTTCAACTTTTTGGAGATGTTTTTTTTCCAAAAATACGATTTAAATTTTTTACTTCCATTTATTTAAAATAGTGTATATTGTTGAATTTAAAGATGTTGCGCCGTAGCTTTCTAAAATTTGTTTCACGTAGTTCTCTACTTGCTTCCTGCAGCTTATATTATCTTTTTTTATAATTGTTTAGGTTGCTAAAATGTTTTGACAGCGTTATAATCATATAAAATAAAATCATAAATCAATATATGAATCAGTACCATAACTGTTAATAGCAAATAAAAATAATTCTATGCCGTTCTTTTTTGCTAAAGCGCTTGCAGTAAATTTTGAATAGTTCGTCGTCGTCGTTTGAAGGGTATCCACTCCAGGTCAGACGCAAACAGGACTGGGGCCGAGGGTTTATCCTTTTACTACCCCAGACTGCTGCACTGCCTGGATCAGATGCTGGCAGTAATGTTATTAAGATGTATAAGGCACGCTGTTAGAACATGGTCTGTGGTTTGCTCAGAGGCGCCACACTCGCAATTCGGTGAAGGAGCGAGACCCCATTTGTGCATGGACAAATAGAATCTCCCAACACCAGTCCGCAGGCGGTTGAACTTAACCCAAGCTGCTCGGGCTAAGCCCATCCCAACAGGCCTGGAACCGGTCTGGGGCACAAAAGCACGGAGCCTGGAAGCACCTTCACAGTACTCCGTTTTCCATTTGTGATTTGTCCATTCAGAGGCGCGGATGCCAAGTCTGGCAAGGTTGTCCAAAAGACTCCGCGCAGCTGGCACAAACGGGCGTCTGGATCTTAGTCTCACTTGGCGAGTATCTAAGGACCCACTTAAAAGACCATACAAGATAAGATCAAGGTCCAGAGATCCACGGTGAGCCAAGGAGAGTGTCGCTCCCATTCGGCAAAGTTCAGCTGGCTGGATGCCTGAGAGTATAGGTAGGTGGTCCGTTGGAGTGGGACGCAGGCATCCAGTAACTATGCGCAAGGCGTCGTTCAAGACACTGTCGATGAGGCGAGTGTGAGCACTGCAACACCAGACTGGCGCACAGTACTCAGCTGTTGAGTAGACTAGAGATAAGGTGGCTATGCGTAGTGTTTTAGCACCAGCACCCCATCCCAAACCCACAAATTGCCACAGCAGTGTGACGCGAGAGGGTGGTTTTTTGCGCAATGCCACTAAATGGTGACGAAACGTGAGCGATCTGTCCAGTTTTACCCCAAGATAAGTAGGGGTTGGACAGAACGATAAAAGTCTACCATTGTTGTAAACCTTTAGCACACACTTGGCCTCTCGGTTGTTTAAGTGAAAGGCTGCCGTCACCGTCTTAGTGTGATTGAACTTCAACCTCCAAGTCCGGAGATACGCTAAAAGTGTGGACATGTCTTGGCTTAAAGTCCTTCCAATTTTCAGAAGAGTGCAACAATGCTAAATCATCAGCATAAGTAAACTTTCTGGAAGTCATGGAAGACAGGTTGTACGTATAGATGTTAAATAGGAGGGGAGTCGAGACCGAGCCCTGAGGAAGGTCGTTTTTAAGACGGCGTAGCCTGCTTTGCTTGCTGTCACCGGTAGCAAGGGGTGAAACTTCGATTTCGGACAAGCTCCATAATCATTCGGACCATGTGCTTATGCGGAAGAAGTTTCAGCAGCTTGCAGGTAAGGCAACGGTGCCAGATAATGTCATAAGCAGCTCTCAGATAGACAAATACGGCATTGGCCTTCTTTTTAGCCTCAAAAGAATCCTCGATGTTCTGGGTCAGCAGAACAACTTGATCAACGGTTGACATCCCGCGTCGGAACCCAGCCTGCTCTTTAGGGAGCAGTGGATCGATTAATGGCTCAACGCGGGCGTAGATAAGCCTCTCAAGGATCTTGTAAGGGACACAGAGCAGAGATATCGGTCAATAACTCTTTGTTATTTCAATAGTTAGTGAAAAGCGATATTAAATCATTTTCATTTCCATCAAAAAAATATAAAAAAAAAAAACAAATAATGCAAACAGAAGTTATTCAGCATCAAAATCTCTGCGTGAGTCTAAAATTTCATAATCACTAAAAAATATTACTTCAGACATTTATTTGACTGTAGTAAGGAACGAGGATTTTTACAAGCATGTCATAAGAGTAGTTTTAAAATTTATCAAATTAGTTGGAGGAGCTCAAAAATAAATGAGTTTTAAGGATTTTCCGGTAAACAACAGGGTTATCGATGAGTAAAATCACTTAAACGAAGAAGATGTAGAAACTTAGAACATCACTTTTTATATACCTGTATTTATTTGTTTTTTTTTCCATTTTTTTAATGATCATTTCAAAAAACCAAATTAATTAGACCATTATTTGAAAAACTCCATGTAGACAAACAACCAAAATAAACATGATTGTAGAATTCATGAGCGTCTCACCAACATTGCTAAAATAGTCTTATCATAAATTAGCTCAATTAATCATTGTGTATACATGTATAAGCTAAGACACTCAGCGCAAAGCAGTTGTTTAAACTTTTTGACTATGCAAAACAAAGAAAAATAATACTTTAAATTTAGTTGAAACTTGATAAGATGACTTGGAAATAATTTCAATAATAGTAGACAATTCCACGCTTTTGGCCATAGGGCGCTTTGTCGAGCTGTGTAGCAACTATTTGTTTAGGATGATGTATATAGCCTAAACAAAATTTAACTTGTATGATACCTATACTGTGTAAAGTCAAAGCGAAATTGTACTGCTGACAAGCCAGATCTCCAATGAAATAGATGATAGCCTTGACTGTACCCAGTATTGGTAGCACTAAGGTTAATTTTTGTTTAGGTATTTTTGTTTAGGGATTGTTTTTTTTTTTTTTTTTTTTCTCTTTTCTATGGACCTTGTGTCTGACTCAAATAAATAAATAAATAAATAAATAAATAAATATAGCCCTAAATAATTATTTGTCTAGCCAGCACTGGTGACGCCCTGTAAGCTGAAATAATGACACTAATAGCGCTAATTGACATTTTCAAAACGTTTTAACTTCAATATTTAAAACATTTTATTAATTAAAAGATGCTTTTTAACATCAGCCAGTTGCAGAACAAAACATTTAAAGTGTACATATTTACATCATGTAAAAAGGTAATAAAGTAAAACTAATATAACCATAAAATCATTCAAACACTAATGAAAGGTGATGTCCTGCACTTGATTGCTTCTCTGATTCGGATCTTGACATTGCAGTTGAGCTGCTTCAAGCAATGTAGATTATTACAATGAAAACAATGTTCCACCAGCGCAACTGCAAAAGACACCGCTAAACCCCAAGGGTATACTGGCGGCGGTTCCGATATGCTAACCACATCGAGATAGCTAACATGGATACGGGTTAAGGCAAGCAAAACCCTGCAGTTCCCATTACAAACATATAGTAAGAATGGTCAAGTCAATCAACAAGCAAGTGCCGACAGACCTGTTTCGTCCTTATTTTTTTTTATTTATACACACATAAAATCATACAATAACACTAACTTACAATATAAAAACAAAAGAGAAATAATCATTAATTTACTATTTATATAAGTTCAGAGCATATTTTTATTTTTCAGAACCTTCATTTTATTCGTAGCAAGATTTTTCATGTTTTCGAAAAAAAAAAACACTTTTTTTTTATAAGTGGTTGAATTTTCAGAGTTTGGTGCAATTTGAGTTAATAGAGATTTATACATATGGTAACAATAAATAAACACAACAAAATACTAGATATAAATCAACAATAATATAGCGAATACAAGAATATAAACGATAACGCATTAGGGACAATGAACGCAATACAATATTTCGGTGCATTTATACAAAATCATTTTTACACACTTTACATGAAAGTAAACAAAAAAAACACTTATTAAAATATATAATAAGGTTAAAAATAACAAAGAGATTTAAGTTTCGACATTAGAAGGGAAGTTTTTAAGAAAAGTTTTAAATTTACTTTGGATTTTATATAGGTTTTCGTTTAGCATTGAGGTGGAAATTGGGGTATGAAAGGAAAGAGTGCGATTTCGTATTTGGAGTAGAGTTAGTCGGATAAGTGAAGCCATTTTGGTAGTTATTGTGTGAGGGGTTCCGGTTAGATGGGTGAAGTTATAAAAGAGGCAGTTGCGGTTAAGAGTAAAGGGCTTTTTTAAGGTTTCAGTAAGGATCGGTTCAAGACGGGAAATCAGATATTTTGCGGCAGGGCATTCAAAAAAGAGGTGATGGGGATCATCATTGGACGAAGAGCAAAGTTTACATAAAAAGTCATCAGGAAAGCGGGGAGGGATTAAATGTTTTTGAAAGAAACACCCCCAGGCATAGCCTTTGTAGGCTGTCCTGAAGGCAATTTCTTTCTCGGTGTTAGAAAAGAACGACGAGTGTGGTTTGAGGAGGAAAAGACGAGGCCAGGTATGAGAAGAACGAATTGCTTTTGTTTTGAGGGGATCTGGAAGGGACGGAATAGGATTTGAATCAGGATTAAGAATTAGAAGATATAAAGATTTAAAATTAAGACTTTCAAAGGCATCAGGGGAAATATTAATTTTCAATATTTCTTTTAAAATTTGGGACCAATAGAAGTTAGGTTTGGGACTATGAGGTTGTGAATTAGAATAGAGAGTCTGGTTAAAAGGTATGATTTTGGATCCAATATTGTACAGGGCGTAGGTTATCCAGAAGTGAGAGATAGGGGGTTCTTGTTTGAGAGGAAAAATAAATTGCCATAAGAAAGCAGAAAGGGTTCTTGCACCAATGGAGGGTAAAAATATTCCTCCATCGGTTTTGGGAGATAGAGGGTTGAGCGTTTTATTGGTTCGAATGAAGAGAAATTCCATAGAAATTTAAAAAGATGGGAAGTGAGGGTTCTAGTTTGTTTAGGATTGGGAAGTATAACTCTCGAGAGGAAAAGAATTTTAGGGAGCAGGTGTTGATTAAGTGATATAACTTTAGAAAAAAGAGAATCGTTGGAGTTTAGAGATGAAAGAGTAGTGTGAGGTATGGAGCGAATGAGGTCATCCCAATTTTTCTCCAGATCTTCAATCTGAAAAGAAAAAGAGATCCCAAGGATTTTAGCGGATGTTAGAGTTTTACCTTGGGGAAATATAGAGTAAAATGAGGATAGAAGAGTAGGGGAATTTGAGATGATAGTTGTTTTAGATTGATTAATTTTGAGACCAGAAAAGTTTGAAAAGTCATCTAATATCTCACGGAGAGGTAGAAAAGAGTGGGGTGATGTGATAAATAATGTCAGATCATCAGCATAATGACTGACTTTTAAATTAGACTTACCAAGGGAGATTCCTTGGATTTTAGACGAAGAAAGAATTTTTCGGGACAGAGGCTCAATGATAATTATAAATAAGAGCATGCTAAGGGGACATCCTTGTCGAATGCCTCGCTTAACAGAAATGGAGTCAGAAAGATAGCCGTTTAGGTTTAATTTGGCGGAGAGGTTTGAAAGAAGGATTTCGATCCAGGTCAGGAGAGAATCTGGGATACCGAGTTTCGAAGCAGTTTTCAGTAAGAATGTGTGAGATATAGAGTCAAAAGCTTTGTAGAAATCAAATTGAACAATTGCCAAGGGTTGTTGGAAATCTTTGGAATAGTTGATAGCAGATAAGATGTTTAGGTGGTTGTTGAAGATCTGGCGATTTGGTAGACCACATTGTTGTTCAGGGGAGATTATAGAATTTAGAATAGGTTTTAGTCGGTTGGAAATGATAGAAGATAGAATTTTATAGTCGGTATTGAGAAGGGCTATGGGTCTCCAGTCTTTAACAGAAGTGGGTTTAGGAATCTTGGGTATTAGTTTAATTAGGGCTACGCTTTGGGATGAAGAAAGTTGTTTTCGGATAAAGGCGTTATTAAAGGATTGATTTAACAGAGGAATTAAGGAAGGAAGAGAATTATAAAATTGAGTAGTAAAACCATCAAGACCCGGTGAAGAGTGCTTATTGAGGGTCTTGATGGCAAAGCGGATTTCTTCAGGTGTTATTAAAGGTGAGGGAGGAAGGATTTGGAGGATTTCCTTATTAGTCAGGGGAGAAAGTCTGCATAGATATTCTGTAGGGTCGGGTGAAGGGATAGAAGGATTCCAGAGATCTTGAAAAAAAGAGATGAACAATTGTGACCAGGCTGAAGTGTCCTGACAAGTCCTAATAAGGACGAAACAGGTCTGTCGGCACTTGCTTGTTAATTGACTTGACCATTCTTACTATATGTTTGTAATGTAGATTATTATAAGAAAAAAATAAAATAAATTTTTAAATTAAGATAGTTTATAAATACTTGGCTTTTGTTTTTTATTTTTTGCTAGGATAGAATTCCTAGAAGTTGCTTTAATCTATGTTATTTCTTTCTATAATGTGATCATTGCTCTTAAATCTAAAAATAACTTAATTAGTGATAATGTTTTTTTACTATCTTAATAACTTAATTTATAACATTCGTTTTTTAACATAGCTTTAAACACAAATTAATGGGTGTATCAAAATATTTCAATCTCTAAAATAAAATAACAAAATTCCATGAAACCTGGTGCAGAAGTTGAAAATCTATGACTTGATGAATGTGTTTCTGTTTCTGATCTTGACATTGCAGTTGAATCCGCTTCATACGCTGTAGATTAAAATAAAAGTTATGTATTTTACGTAAATGTTAAAATAAAAAATTTTAATGTCAATATTTGATTATTTTATTTATATTAATCTTTTCTGCCGTATGGTCACAAATTCGATCACGTTATTTAAAATTTTTTTATTTTTTTAAATAGAGTACAAAAGAAAATATTGATTATGCATGTTGCTACGTAGGGTTCCTGAGTGTTTTGAACCATTTAACTATTAGTCAGTTGCTGCCTGTTTGTTGCATATAACGCTACCTTTTTTTAATTTTAATACTTTTACAAATTAATTCAGGCATGAAAGGGGTAAAATAAAAACCTTGGGATGTTGTTTTAGTTCATGTTTTTTCTTTTTCAAAATTTAGTAGTAGTTGTAAAATTTTGATTAAAGATACTTTTGGGTTGTGTTTTTTTACATTAGTAAAATTGCTTCGTTCTTTTGTTTTTTAGCACTGCTTTATTAATTGATAGGGTTTTATAAAAATTTTGTTTCTCGTTGCGACTGTATAAGATTATATTATAACAGTAAAATTGTTAGATTGAACAAGAAATCTATAGTAACAAATCAAGCTATTTAAATATAACTGAAATTTGATATACCGATATACCAAAGGTACGCACTAAATAGGTTAAACAAAGCCGTAATCTAATGCTATATTTGATAATTTGATAAATAAAACCACACGTAGATATTAAAATATTTTTTGTCTGCACCTGTCTCGTATTAAACAAGTACAGACAAAAAAACTTTCTTTTATACTAGTCCAGCTCGAAAAAAATTTCTGGCCCATTATCACTAAAAAACGCCCGTATTTTACAGCAGAAGTTTCCCGCTGATTTAATTTTATATTAGGAACTCTGTCTTCTCCCTCCAGTTGTAATAAAATTAAGTTTGCTACTTTGCAATTCTTGACAATTCCAAAAAAAGTCAATTAAAGAACTATTTCTGAAAGCATTCTTGAAATAAAATTTTAAGTTTTTTCAAACATCTTGAACAACCAGCGATTTGAAGAATTAAACTATCTGCAACTAAAAGTAATTAGAAAGTCGTATTATCCCGATGCATATTTTTCATGGTCGCTTCACACATAAAGTGTTACCCAAATTATCATTCTTTGGCGTAATCCAGTTTTATCTCACATTATGTCGTAAAAATTCAAGTGTCAACATTCCGATAAATATACTTCGATGGCCGAGCGGTGAGATTAGCCTCACTTAAATTCTCTAAAAATTCTTTTAAAGTTTCGCGGTGCGTCCTCTAATCGCTGAAAAACATAATCAAGTTGTCTATGTGACTCTCAACACCAGACATACCTGAAAGCAGTTCCCTTATTTCACGCACAAACACTTTTCTTGTACAGGAGTTTTTTATGCAAAAGGGAATTCGGAGAAATTTGTATGCTCCATCGGGTGTCACATACTTGGTCTTACACGCATCTTTTTCCGCCACAGTTATCTGCCTATATTAAGGCCAATTTTTGGAAAAAATTTTGACTTCCTTAGCTGCTGAAAAAAATCCTTTGAAGTCTTTATCGGCTCCTGATCGGGAATCGTTGATTTATTTAACTTCTTGAAATCTACGCAAATATGATTTGAACCATCCTTTTTCTTGGCAATAAACATTGTTGATGTATGCGGAGAAGACGACTACAAATAATCCACATGTTTAACACCTCTGTTATTTCATTCGTCAGTTCCTGCCTCAGTTTATACGGCCAAAGTTACGGTTTTGAGGGTACTGGCTCCTCATCGACCACTTCGATTTTATGCTCAATCTTTGACGTCTTCTTCGGCACATCAGAAAAAAATTAATCATGACTTTCTAACAAAACTTGCAACTATCCTTTTTTGACTGCCATTTAAATCAGTTCCCAATCTGGCGTCGCTTATATTTTCTTTTTGCCTGTACGTGTCCAATGCTAATAGTGATTCCTTCTTAATGATTGGCATTTCTTCTTCCAATAAAACTTACATACTAGCTTTATATTTAGATCTTCTTTTTCATTTTCGCTTTCTGCTTCGTCTTCTCGCCATTAATACTTTTTCAGCATATTAGCACGATAATTTATCTCCTTGCTTCAAACCAAAATTTTGCAATTGTGATCCTCTCTCTTCTGACTTATTTGATTCGGCCCTTTTCACTGCATCAAAGGCTTCTTGTTATTTTTGGTAGCATGACCAAAACCTTATCTTTTTCACTAAACTATCGGTCTTTCGCCTTTTCTCATAATTTTTTTTTATATTTGACTTGATTTTTTGTTAATTCGTCCTGAGCCCGCTTTATTCCAATTTTTCTCTCAGCTCTAAAACATACTGAAAGCTGGTCATAAAATCAGCTGATTTACTTTTGCCTATCCAACACTCTTTCGAAATTGTCATGGGTCCTCGCATCGTACGATCATGTAAAAGCTTGAAAGGTGAAAAACAAGTGGACGCTTGGGAAACCTCTTTCTACGCAAATAAAAACGGATTTATTTATTTGTAACAATGCTGCAACTGTTCAATGTACAGTCGCCTCAAAATCTTCTTTAGCGTGCCATTGAACTTTTTGGTCAAACCATTGCAGATTGTGTGATAAGGAGTAGTAAACAGTGGTCAAACTCCTGATCGACACCAACCTCGACATTTCCTGCATGCAATCCCAGTGGAAGAGTCTGGAATCCAAGATCACTCAAGTCCAAGATCACGTAATACTTTCTCTGTTATTCTCTTTTTTTTTTTTTTTTTATTATTATTTAATTTTAGTTATAAAACACACACACAAAAAAACATATCATCCTCAATAAAACTAAAAACATATGTGTTTGGCGCATAATATAGAAGCAGGAGAAGGAACAAAAACAATTCAATGATTATAAGGAAAAGGAAAATGTTTTAATGGAATTTGCAGTCGTACAATCAATAACAAAAAAACAAATAATAGTAATAGACAGTTTAAGGGAAATAGTGCACACTAGTCGGAGCACATAACAATGTAATACTTAAAACTGATAAAATATAATGTAATTCAGTATACAAGTTCATTTAAATAGGAAAGAAAAACATATCAATTTTAAAATACAATGACAGAAACAAAAAAATATATAATATAGGATAAATAAATACACAATACTAATAAATAGTAACAATAGGGTATAAATTTTTGCACAAGTGTGGGAGGGCGACGAAAAATCGAATGTTACAATGGAAAATGCACATGAAAAATAAATAAACGTGGTAATTTTTAAATATTTGAAATTACGATAGAAGATATGATACAGTTTATAATAAGTTGGGTAATGTTTTCATTATTTTTATTTAAGTTGAGATGTTTCGATTAATTGTAGCGACAGCATTAGGTAAGCCTTGGCGGAAGTTAGAAGATTTCGAAGTTTCAATTACGGAACAGAGAAAAAGAAAGGGTGTATGTATAGGGGGTAGAAATGTGGAAAGTGTGAATTTATATTATATAATCAGAAAAGTTTTTCTCCAGGAAGGTTTTGAATTTAGTTTTAATTTTGTATTTTTCTTCTATTAGGGCAGAATTCGGAGTGGGGGTATTAGTGAGGGAGATATAGTTTCTTATGTTGTAGAGGGAAAGTCGAATTAGTGAAGCTAGTTTGGTAGTGATGATGTGGGGTGTGCCAGTTGTGTTTGTGTAGTTAAAAAGTAATGTGTCTTGTGTAAGGGAAGTGGGTTTTTTAAATAAGGAAGAAAGGAGTGGTTGTAGATGTTTAATTAATTTTTGAGAGAAGGGACAGGAAAAAAAAGGTGATGAGGATCATCAGAAGGGAAGGAGCAGAGTTTACAAAGGAAATCGTTGGGGTTTCGGGGTTTGAAGTTATGTTTGGAAAAGAAACATCCCCAGGTATAGCCTTTGTAGGCTGTCCTGAAGGATATTTCTTTTTCCAGGTTAGAGAAGAGAGAAGGACGGGTTTTTATAAGGGTTAAAAGTAGCCACGTGTGAGGGGTTTCAGTATGTAGGGTAGGGATGGGGTTAGATTCAGGTTGTAATAGGCTGTGATAAGGGTTTTAAAGGTTAGGGTATTAACTTCTTGAGGGGGAATGGATATTTTTGTGAAAAGAGAGAGGGTTTTGGACCAAAGATGGTTAGGTTTAGGACAGTGGGGTTGAGAGTTGGTGTAAAGTTCAGGTTTTATATGTAGAAGTTTGGTACCAATATTGTATATTGATTAGGACATCCAGAAGAAAGAGAGAGGGTTAGGGGTTTTAAGATGGTAGATAAATTTCCATAAGAAGGCTGTAGACGTTTTAATTCCAATATTGGGGAGGGAAATGCCACCGTCTGGTTTAGGTAAATAAAGGGTAGATCTTTTAATGGGTTCGAAAGAGGAAAAGTTCCATAGGAATTTGAAAAGACGAGTAGTTAGGGATTTGATCTGTTTTCGTGTAGGAAGAATAATTCTGGTAAGAAAGAGGAGTCTGGGTAAAAAGTGTTGATTTAGAGAAAGAGTTTTGGAGTGAAGGGAGTCTTTGGGATTTAGAATGGCCAAGGAGGTGTGGGGGAATGAACGAATGAGGTCATCCCAGTTTTTTGACAGATCTTCTTTATAAAAAGAAAAAGGTATTCCAAGGATTTTAGTTGAGGTGAGAGTTTTACCTTGGGGAAATATATTGCGAAAAGATGATAGTAAAGTTGGGGAGTTAGAAATTATAGAGGTTTTGGAATGATTAATTTTGAGACCAGAATAAGAGGAAAACTCTTCGATTATCTCACGAATTGCAGAAAAGGATTGGGGGGATGATATAAAAAGGGTCAGATCATCGGCATAATGACTGACTTTAAGTGAGGAAGTACCAATGGAGATTCCTTGGATTTTAGATGAAGCTAGTATTTTTTTTTGTTAGGGGTTCAATACCAATTAAGAATAAGAGCATACTAAGAGGGCATCGTTGACGAATGCCGCACTTAACAGAAATTGGATCGGAGAGATAGCCATTTAGGTTAAGTTGGGCTGTTAAGTTTGTGAGAAAGATTCGGATCCAGTTTAGAAGAGTTACTGGAATTCCTAATTTTGAGGCGGTAGAAAGAATAAATTCGTGAGATATTGTGTCGAAAGCTTTGTAAAAGTCAATTTGAAGTATGGCTAAGGTTTGGACGAAATCATTAGTAAAGTCGCTAGCAGAGAGGATATTTAGGTGCTTATTGAAGATCTGCCTGTTTGGGAGACCGCATTGTTGTTCAAGGGATATTGTCAAATTAAGGATAGGTTTGATTCTAGAAGAGATAATGGAAGAAAGAATTTTATAGTCTGTATTTAAAAGAGAGATAGGGCGCCAATCTTTGACAGAAGAAAGATTGGATTTTTTGGGGATTAGTTTGATTAGAGCGCGGGATTGAGAAGAAGAAAGACGTTTTTGAAGATGGGAGTTATTAAAGGTTTGACATAAAATTGGGGTTAAACTGGGAAAGGATTTGTAAAAGTTTGGGGTTAAGCCATCGAGGCCGGGAGCAGAGTGTATATTGAGGGTTTGTAGGGCTTCACGGATTTCAGTTTGTGTTATGAGAGGAGAGATTGAAAGAGTTTGAGTGAGGTCATTTGAATTAAAAATTGGGTCGAGATAGTGAGAAGGGTTAGGAAGAGGGTTTGTTGGGGTCCATAAATTTTTGAAAAAAGATAGGAAGGAGGAGAAGTTGTTCGAGGAATTTTCTTTTGTGAGTGTGGGTGGGGAGGTATTTGTTTTGGAGGGAAGGAGAGATTTAGTTTGTGTTAAATTTTCGGTTATTGGAGCAAGAGGAGAGGGGTTGTCGATACTTATTAGAGGGGGTAGGCGGGATCTAATTTGTGAGCCAAATTTTTTGTTTTGTTCTATTTGTTCTAATTGGATTGAAATGTTGAATATTTCTTGATGGTTTTCAGATTTTTTTGCTTTAATTAAGTTCAGTTGTTGAGTGTTTTGTTTTTTAGTTGTTTTATTATGAATTTGTTTGGATTGAAATATTAATTTTTGTTTAATTTTAAATTTAATTAGATTTCACCACTGTAGGGGTTGATGAATAGGGTTTATGAGAGGAAAGAGATTTTTAATAAATAGGTTGATGTAAGGAATGGTTGAGGAGGTGTTAAGGATAGAGTCGTTTAATTTCCAATGAGAGGATTTGTATTTTATTTTAGAGGGTATTGTAAGAGAGAGAAGGGGAGCTTTGTTGTGATCGGAGAAAGATACGTGTATTGTAATAGGAGGAATGTATTATTTTAGCAAGAAGGGGTGAAGAGATATATATACGGTCGAGTCGTAATGTGGGGCAGGAACGGGAAAAGGAAAAAGTTGGGGAATTAGGATAGAGGTAACGGTATGAATCGGTTAGGTCAAAATTGGTGAGGATTTTTTGGAATAATATTTTGTCATTTGTATTTGGGGTGTAATGTCCGGTTCTGTCTATAGGGTTTAATACTAAGTTGAAATCGCCTGCAATTATTATGTATTTGTTTTTGAAATCTATATTTTGGAGGTAAGAGGTTAGAGTTTTAATAGCTTTGATTCGGTTTAAGGTTTGAGAAGAGGTTTTTCCGGAGGGGAGGTAGCAATTTATAAGGGTATAGTTTATATTTGATTAGGTAAAGGAGATAGATTGGATATAATTAGAAGGATTAGGTGGGGTGTGATCGTTTGTGAGTTTAGGTGTATGTGTTTGGTATTTAAGAGTATAAGTGTACCTTGTTTATGTGCAATTGTGGGGGTTAGTGAGTGGTCTGTGTTAGGATAAGCTAGAAAGGTGTGCTGGTGTAGGAAGTGTGATGATTGTTGGTGCTGAATTGTGTGTGTTTCCTGGATAAATGTGACGTGGATGTTATGTTTAAAAATAAAGTGTGCAAGTTTATTTGAAGAATTATTAAAACCGTTAATATTTAAGGAGCAGAAGTTTATTTGCATAATTAATGAATTGTTTAATTATGGATGGGATTTGTGTATAAAGTGAGAGCAATAAAAATATAAAGGTGTTTTTGTAAAAAAAAGTGAAAAAAAAGAAGGATCTGGGAATCGAACTCGTGTTTTAAAAAAAAAAACATGTGAGGTATGTAAGTTGTGATGAAGTGCGTGTGAAAAGGTTAAGTGAAAAAAATAAAAAAAATATAAGGTCTAGGATTCGAACTCGTACGTTTTGAAATATGTGAAGTGTGTGTGGGTAAAGGAAGTGCGAATAAAATGCTTGCATGTGAGAAAAAAGAAATGATGGAAAATGGAAATAGTCGGGATTCGAACGCGTTAATTTGGGTGATGTGAAATATTTGTGTAGAAGGAGGTGCTCGAGAAATGTGTGCGTACGAGTGATGAATGCGTTCGAGTGAAAAATAGAGGTGCTTAAAAAAAAGAAAAAAAAACAAGAATCGAACCCGTGTATTTGAACCATGTAAAGTATGTACAGATAGTGTTCGACTTACGACCGCGTTCGGTTCCGACCATCCGGTCGTAAGTCGGAGTGGTCGTAAGTCGAATCTCATATATACATGTATGTATATATGAGGGCAAAAATTATAGTACAGTATGTGAGAAAGACGTGCGAAGGAAATGTGTGCATGTGAAGGATTTACGTGGAAACTGAAAACAATCTGTTGTTGTGATGTGACCTAATATGGTGTTGTTTTGATTCCTGTTAATGTCATGTGATTATTGGGTGTGGTTAAATTTTTATAATAAGATCATGTAGGGATAGAAAAAGAAAAAATTTTAACAAAATAGAATAGCTTTAAAGAACTTACCTTTGCTGTCATAATAAAAATAAAATAACGAATAGACAAAGATAAATAAAAAAAAACATATAATTTACAATTCACTTTTAAAAACATTTCTTGACAGTTATTTAATATTCATATAAAAAGAAATAAAACAATTATACACTATTTTTCCTTTTAGAGTTTGCTCGCTTTTTTTGGGGTTTCAAGTCTATGGATATACTGAAAGACTGGGACGAAGGGGATAGCTTTCTTTTTTCAATTTGAGATTTGTTTAGGGGAAGTGGAATTTGTGGGTTATTTTCTTTGCTGGTGGTGGGTTGGGGTATTTTAGCATATTGTATATTATCGAATGATTTTAATATTTCTTCCTGGCTGGTGGTAAGGGATGTGGTATTAGAGTTAGGGTTATTATTTTTCTCGTTGGGTGGGGATGTGGGGTTTTGATTTAGGGAAGGAAAATTTTGGGTAGTTTTCTTTAAGTTGTGTTTTGTAAGTTTCATTTTGGTTAATGGGTGGAGAAAGGGGGGTTGGGATATTTTAGGGGTGGATGTAACTGTTTGTGCGTATGATTGTTTCGGTTGGGGTAAATTGTCAGGAGGTTGGGTTTCTTTAGGTTGGATTTTTAGGGGGCAATTTTCTATGAGATGATCGGTTTTTTTACAATAGTTACATCTTGTTTTAGTTGGTTCGCCGTCAATGTTTATTGCAATAAATCTGTTTCTGAAGACTGTTTGGTCCGGAACCTCTTTCCTATTAAAATTTTCTAAATACTCGTAAATGCAAATATGGATTGTGGATCATAGGGCACTTCTTGTGCTTTCCAAAATCATAATGTTTTAAAATTCCCCATTTATTTGTGATAGTTTTTAGATTATCCAAATTAATATCGAATGGCATTGGGTAGAGGATAATCAATTGTCTGTAACCAAGCGGCCTGTTAATTTGTAGAGAGCAATCAATGTCGTTTTTAACAGAAATTTTCTGAGGGTCCTTAAAAGTTTCGTATAGATCTTCGGTAGAGTGTCGCGTAATGCACGAGAGTGAGCACATTCGGTTCTTCCTTGTCACTTGCTGGCGTAACCGGGCCCATTAGATCAACTGTCACACGCTTAAATAGCAAATTTGTCAACGGCATTTGGCCCTACGAACTTTTTCTATACTAACTTTCGATACTGTCTTCTGACTCTCATCACACGACCTGTAGAATTTCCCTACATCCTGGTGAATCCTTGAATAAAAAAATTTGTAAGTATTCAATTTTTTGTTTTCTTGGCACCCATGTGTTCTGCTAACATTGCTATGCTATCATGTTCAACCTCCATTACCTTTTTTCTTTAAGACCTTTGGCACTAAAATTTGCTTAAGCTCCTTCTTGTCTTCACTAACCTTTTTGGTAAGATGTTACATAATTCTCTACCGTTTCACGTCACTGGTTTCCTTTCCACTTCTAATTAGTGATCCTTCTTTTTCATGTATTTAGAGAAAGGCAAGTCCTCTTTTTAAAGCTATATGAGTTTCCCTTTTATTACAATGAAAATAGCTGATCCGTGACCTCCGCAACTTTCAAACGCTTAGCTTTAGTGCTCAACCTACTCTGTGCTTGGGTAAATGTTGCCGTCTTCACGCACCTAATTTTATTCATATCGTCGAGTGCTTTCGCTCCAGAAATATTTCAAATGATTAGCTCAAACAACGGATCATTTTTTGACACAAAGGTTTCACTGTTTCGTTGAAATAAGGCGGCTTACTTTAACATCAGAAAAAAAGTGCGTGGGACCATTATCACATAACCAAAGAGATATCTCTTTTCACTATTACTTCTGAATCTCTTTTCACTATTACTTCTGAACAACCGTTGTCTTTTAAACCGTTGTCGTTTTACTGTTTCGCTGAACTTCTGAACAACCGTTGTCTCTTAAAGTTATAACTGGATCATTTTCAAACTAATGCATTTGAAGTAGGCATTCAATTAACTAAATTGTCTTCCAAACATGCACCATTCAAAACTTGCATTTTCTAGCCATCTTTTAACTCCAAATAGCCTTCCAAGTTTTGGCCAATGTTTTTTTTTTGTTCTCGCTTATCACTTCCAATTTTTTCTTCTTCCTGTTTATCAACTTCCATCGTATTAACTTGTTTTATACTGTAGGTAACGCGCATCTGACTTTGTAAGTCTTTTCTTGCGCACTATGCCCACCAAGCGATAATCAATTTTTCTTCTTGCACTGGATAAAAATATGACCAATCTCCCTGCACCGGAAACAGGAATTTCTTCACCCCTTATCTTGCACACACAAAAACCTTTCGCTTGACCTGTGTTTTAAATTTTCACAGCAAAAGCCCTTTAGATCTCCAATTGTTGCAGAAAAAGCATTTGCATTCTTCACTTCTGGTATTAAAGCACAAGCACTTTTCTTAGAGTTAAAATCTCGGCTTGATAGTTTCTTGTTGTAGGCGGTCAGATATTGTTCCACAATTGCCGCTAACTCCCTGAATCTCTGAAATTTTTTCTCTATCAGATGAATTAACAGCTCCTTGGAGCAATAATTAATAAATTGCTGTTTTACTATCAAGTCAACTACACCTTCAAAACTGAATTCTTTGTCAGACAACTTCATCTACTGAGTAAAATAATTCTTGAGGCAAACAATAAATAGATCAGGATTTTCAGAACCCTCTGGGTTAGCCTTTCTGAAATGTTGGCGGTATTCCTGTTCTGTATAATTGTTTCGTTGGAGCAGCGCTGCCTTTGAACCTCCTTAGGGTATTTTTTGCGAGAGCCTGGGATATACATCTAAAGATCTAAAGCTTTTTCAAACAAGTAGCACATTCAACTGAGTTACCCAATGGGGATGAAATCTTATTTCATCATTGATTGAACGTTGTGAAACCCGAGCGCCTTAAACAGCGCGCTAATTAATTGAAGTTTTCTGTTTGTCGTTTTATTTACATGCACAGTTCATTATCAGTTGTGTTTGGAAGAAGCTCTCGCTGCGTTTTAGTAATCCTGATTTATTGTTTAATTATTTGTCATTTATATTTGTTTTTTGTCTCAGATTTTAAGTGAATAAAAAACACCAGTTTGGTTTTTTTTGTAAGTTTTACGACAATTTTATTCACTTAAAAATGGATAAATTACTTAAACCGAAAATTCTAGAAACTAAACCGAATAAACTTGAAACTGAGCAAATACAAAAATACTGACTCCAAATTTTTTAATATTTTCTAACTTCTGCCGAAGCGTCGAGAAGGAATGCTGAAAATGACGGGCAGCTTAATAAACTATCTCTTTTATTTAAATATGTTTCACATCGAATTTACTTATACATCGAAGAAAGTACTACTTACGAAGATGCAAAACAAGTACTAGATCGAATTTAACTTAAGCCGAAAAATGAAATATTTGCACGTCATTTCTTAATGTTAACCAAGCAAAAAACAATGAATCTCTTGCTGAATTTGCTAAAACCCTTAAAGAACGACCAAAAGATTGCAATTTTGAAGCAGTTACAGCCGAGCAACACCGTGATAAAATGATGCAAGACGCCTTTATAGAAATGCTGTCTTATTCTTCTATTAGACACAGGTTACTGGAAGAAGAAGAACTGCATTTCCAAGAAGCCCTTACCAAGGCCGATGTATTGGACCGAGCTCAACAACAATTTTGTTTGTTCAATTTATGCATTGCGCCATCTTTTTAAAAAAATGATTTTTTCAAAAATTATCGATATAAACAATGACTGTGCTACCTCTAAACCACATATACACTACTTCAAACATCTAATTTATTTTTTATATACCTAACAAAGGTAAAGCAAACTTAGAAAATACGTGGAATACTGCAACACCATGGCAGTGATATCTAAAATATTGCTTTATCCGACCTATAGCACATCTGCGAAAAGCATATATTGTTGAATAAATGCTGATCATTTTATAAAACCAGTTACTTTTGTTAAAAAACAATGTTAGGCTACTTGTGACTTTTGCGTAGGACTGTTCTGATCGACATCAGATAAAGATGCAAACAAGCAGACGCTTTCTTTAATTTTACGTTTTTTAAGAAATAACGTATCACTACTATTGTACCGAAAAACGACAAAAACGGAAGCTTTCTTTGACGACATTCTCAGTTTTTTGGTTATTTCACGTCAATTTTTCAGAATAGTTCCGACAATCAATTTTTTATTTTTTGTGCTTGTGGCACAATCGTAAAAATTGTAACCCGATGGTTAATCGAAGAATATTTGGTAGAACGACAATTGATCAAATTGAAACTTGATCAAAATGGCAATTGATCAAAATGACAACTAATCGAATTATGACAAAAAATTTTTTAACGAAACATTGCAAAAAAACAATAATTAAATTCAAATATTTTCAATTCTTACCCTTCCAATTTGGTGTTCAGCAACCAAGTTTAAAATACAATTTTTGTTATAATAACAAAACTCTTCGTTACAATCAATCAATAGTCGTATGTTTTTAATATTCTGTTACAAATTACACCTTATGCAGGTAATAGGTTGAGACTACTACTAAGATTGGTGGAAGGGTGGAAAGTGCCCGCGCTTTTAAAAAATGCTGCAATGCTCTCAAATTACTTGTACAATTTGTTTTCAAATTTTATGACGTTTTCGATTTTTCCTTCCTTTGAAAATTGGTGCAATTCTTGCAAACAATGCTTACCTATTTTAAGTGATGCGTAAGTATTGCTGTTCTTTTTTAATCCTCGAAAACAATTTTTCCTTTAACCTAACAAAACCTGAATAAATAAACTAAGCCAAAAAATAAGTTTTGCTTTAAAAACTGAGTTAATACTTAGTTTTTATAGTGCAATATGGAACAAATAGCAAAAAACTCAAAGAGCTAACCACGGCAAAAAAGAGTTATTGAAAAGCGAGAAACGAGTTTTAATAACCTATCAAAAACTAAACTTGAGTTTTTACAACTCAGGTTTTAATCATATAATTTAATAATTTCTTTAACTTTTACCAAAAGAAAGCAATCTGAACCAGTGTTGTTTAACGTTTCATTGTTCGTGGCTCACTATTAGGAACATTCAAACATCATTGTTTTCCTGCTCCACCTAAAACATGAACTAGATTTGTCTTGACGAAATTATGTTTGTTGTTTTATTTATCATGTTAGATGGTAAACAAAAATTATCCAAATAAAATCGAAGTAATTTGTTAATGAAATCAGTGTAAAACTTTCGTTAGAATTGTCTAACAAGACTTTCTGATCAGTTTCGTCTTGATCAATGCATAGCAAATATCTGTGATTCAAAAAGATAATTCATTACAAATTAATAAGTTAATAAGTATTAGCTAAATAGTAAATATTTATCCAGAAGAGACAGTGGGAAACTTGTATCGTTATTTTTAAATGCTAGCCTCATCGCATTTAAAACTTTTCTAATTTTCCAGTTTCCTATGCTGCAGCAAGCATGATTTTATTTTTAAGAGTTTTTCTAACTTGGAATATTTAACGATGTGTCATTGAAATAAGACTACAATGTCAAGAGAATGCAAAAAAATTGCATCAATAAGGTAATGAGATTTACTTGAGGTCTCACTAAAGTTACTTGAGGCCTCCCTAAAAAAAATGTGTCCAAGGACCCTACTGAGAAACCCTGATTTTGACATTGAAAAAAATACATTAATTAGAAACAAATTGGCTTCTTACTGATGGCCTGTGCTTTTAATAAATTTAATTTACAATAATAAAGAGATTGTTTAATCATAGAAATCTATACAAATAAATCAATTGTTGTTTTTCGATCAACTATTGTTTTGATCAATTGTTGTTACAATCTATTGTCACTTCGATCAAAAGTAGTTTCAATCAAGTGTCGTTTGAACAACAGTCGTTTGATCAACTGCAGCACTACCCGTAAAAATATGTCATATGTACGTTTTATTGTATCCTTGTTTGCATTGCCACACTTCAGTCATAAATCTAATTTTAACTTTATAATCTAATTTTTGTAGTTGTTTTTTTGTCTATTAGAGTAATTTTAAGCTTTTGATTATGACGTAATTTTTTATTATTACGTAGTGAATGTGTCACCGGTAAACCACCGCCCACTTAATTTGTTTTGTCTGCAAATTGTTTTTATATAAAAGATTATAGAGGTTCGCTAATTTTTAATTCAGAGCGCACTGATTGACTGAAGTTTCATAGCATTATTATTACGTAATTACTGCCCAGAACAGTGTTTCCCAAACTTTTCGAGCCACGAACTCTCATTTGCCAATCTTTGTTTTGATGGAACCTAATCTTATGTCACATTAATTTTCTGCCCAACCAACGAGGAAAGATAATAGAGTACAAACACCAAATTAAATAACACAAAATCCGTAAAAAACATAAATTGTTATAAACAGGCATACCATATTTCCAAAGGGGCAAACCGGGACGCTCGTTAATAGGAAAAAATTCTTCCCTAAACAGAAGTGTTCTCCAAAAAAAGGTCTTTACTTTGAATCTGTCTCAAATTTTATGGAATGAATTTCTTTACCAAGTATGTATGTTTGACAAATTTTCTAATATCGTCGCGGATCCCTTGTTTAGTCATTGCGGACCTTCAGGTGTCCGCGGACCCCAGTTTAGGAAACTCTGGTCAAAAGCGTTGAAGAAACAATTGACATGAATTATCTACTACTATTAAGCTAATTTTAAATTATACGCATCATAAGTTGTTTACTGTCGATTTCATTTGTCCATGTACAAAGGTGGTCTTGATTCTTTACCAAATTGCGAGTGCTGCGCCATTGAACAAATTATATCTCTATAAAACTAAAAAACCAAACTAAAAAATTTCGAGACGAGAGCAATATCTTGGCATCTACATGTTAGCGACTCAATCGCTTTCCTGCAAGTAAGGAGGATAAGTATAGAGATAAAATTAAATATGTATTTGTAGAGATAAGTTTTTCTACCGAGTACATTGAACTTAGCCAAAACCTATTGTTTCAACCCTTTAAGGTACACTAATTATAAAATACTAAAAATTTTAAAAAATAAGAAAATTCTTATTCGCTGGTTACACATGCAACGAAATAAAGAGTTTTTGGAAAAAAATTTTTGTTTTTTTATTAATTTGACATTGAAGTTCTGGGACCCCAGTGTTCTTTTGTGCGTTAAGGGTTAAAAAATGGTTCAAAATCAAAGAAAGTTTTATACAATTATTATATGATGTTATATATGATACGATACTACATAATGCAGTAACTTGATCTAAAAGCCAAAAATAAACACATATCAAATATTGGCTCCACAATCCACTTATAAAAAAGATTGATTGTAGAATGAGATGCATTATTTTTATCAATTTTCCTTATTTGCTGCATGGCACACACTAGCTATATTTCGTCCGCTAATCAAACTTAACAAATCTATCTTTCTATAAAATTAATTACGGTCACAGGCCAAAAAAACACGAACGACTCAACTGCAATGCAACAAATCAAATCGGCCTGAAATGATTGACTGGACTGGAATCTCGAATCTCATGTGAAATGAAATGAAAACAAAACGCGCGCTTATATGAGATCACGTCATGTGACGCCAGATTATAAGCGACTTTTCTCGAATAACGTGGATTTTTGCTGAATAGCGATTAAATTAAGGTCACGGTTTAGGAGAACCAATCAGAAAAAAAACAAAAAAAATATTACGTATCGTCGAATAAACTAAAAAGTTTCAAAGCGTCTCGGAACACTTGAGATAAAAGAGATAGAGAAAAATAAAATTGCGCAGTCAATAGAAAACTAGAGTGCCAAACGCGCTGTCACAATTAGAACGAGAAAACAGCCAATTATCTATAAAAAAAAACAATTTGTAAATAAATTAAATGAATTAAATCAAGTAAGGGTTTACCGACTATGCAATAACTATTAATATAGAAAAGATTATATCACATCGAAATTTTAAACTACTGACAAGTACAGAAAATTAACTACGGATTTATAAAGTTAAATTAAGATTATGTTGTGAATAAAGTGTGACACTAATTTATAATTAAAATCCTAATCCTATCTTACTGCTTTTCGTTGTTAGGTATCGATTCACAATATTTTGACACTTAAATTTGACCATCTTTTCACTTATATAGTTTAAAAGGTTATGTTAATGGTTAATGATGTGCTGTACTATGCTCTGTCAGAATTTTGCTCACTTTTAGGTGGTAAAACATTTTTTTTTGTAAAAATGTAAAAAAATCTTTTAATTTTTTTCAAGTCTTATAACTTATATATTATTTTGAAACACATATCAAACTATTCTTTAAAATTGCCATAATGATTATTTCAAAACCAATTAATTTAATTAATGTATTTAAATTGGACACATATTTAAAAATATAGATTGCACTTTTACAGTTACTAGGTCTATAATCAAGATGCAGCTTTCTACGTTCCAGGTGTTTAATATAAGTAAAATATGTGGTTTAACTCATCTTGACCCATTCAATTAAAATTTTTACCAAAATTTAAAATGAGTTTATCATCATTAGTAAAATTTTTTATAGCATCAGTTGCAATTACAACTGCTCTTTTCCTAGCTCACCAGTTGTAGTTAGAACATGCAAATTTTCTTCATTTAATTTATCAACTTTTTTACCAGATGGTAGTAACAAATATCTTCCTTTTTTATGATTTAAGCCAAAAACAAAACAATTTGCTGCTAGTTTTATTATTCAATCTGCAATTGTATTCAAAAACAATCACTAATTAATTATAATCACGGTCTGAAGGTCTATTTATCAGTAACTTTCTATCCCATTTGCAATAAAGAAAATTTTAATAAAAATATTTCGGCTTAATATTTATTCTAAATTGATTTTGTACAAAGACTATAAGCGTTGAACTTGACTGAAATTTTTTTAAATTTCTAGTGTTTTCCTATTGACAACATATCAACAAAATCTTTAAGTAAAAGTGTCCGTTTTCATGCAAAACGAGACTTTCCCAAAAAAACTTTTCCAAAATAGGAGAGAGGCAGTGATAGTTTTAATAGGGTGCGAACGGTGCGGCCGCACCGAGACCCTCTCTAAGATATATCAAAAAGTGGCCCCTCTACACAAGAAATTGCTCTATTTATTTATATTATCACCAGGAATGTTAATGTTATGTCAAAAATGATATAAAGTTTTTTTTCTTTTTTTTTTAGAGATAATTTTGTTTTGAGACACTAAAAATTTGGCCTCCAAATCAAACGAAGACTTTTTTAGAGATGGCAATGCTTTGGATCACTCAGCAATATCCCCCTAAATTGTAGACCCTTATTTTTAGAAATTGGTTTGTTTTCATACACTAAAAATGGCCCCGATACAATAACGGCCTTCTTTTAGAGTTTTGGAACACCAAATAGCGTCCCCACTTACTTTTCTTGCACCGGGCCCCCCTTTTTATAAGGCCATCACTGGACAGAGAGACATGGGTATCCCTAATACAAAACAAATGAAATATTTTTATTTATACAATTTTTTTTTCTTATTTAGATATGAGAACCCAAAGAATTAAAAAAATTATGGCATTTGTTTGTCAATGATGTTTTGCATCTAAAAATAGCAAGTTATAAAAAAACGACAAATAATCGTGGTAAAATTTTAAATTGTAGACATATATTAAATTTTAAAATGCAAATTTTACTTAAGTAAAGATTTAATATGCAGAAAAAATGCCTTTGCATTAGCTTAAGATAGTCAGCGCAAAGCAGAGTTGTTTAAACTTTTTGATTATGCAAAGAAAAAGACAAATAAGTGTATTTTAAATTTAGGTAAAACTTGTTAGAAATAGCTTGGAAATAATTTCAATAATAGTAGATAATTCCACGCTTTTGGCCCTAAACTTTGTCGTGTTGTGTAGCAGCTATTTGTTGAGGATGATATATATAGCCTAAACAAAGTTTAACTTGTGTGGTACCTATACTGCGTAAAGTCAAAGCTAAATTGTACGCTTACGATGACAAGCCGGACCTTCAATGAAATAAAAGTTAGTCTTGACTCTACCCAGTTTTGGTAGCACTAAGGTTAACTTTTGTTTAAATATCCTAAACAATCATTTGTCTAGCCAGCACTGATGATGCCCTGTAAGCTGAAACAAAGACACTATTTGCTTTCACTGACTTTTTGAAAACGTTTTAAGTTTAATATTCAAAACGTTTATTAATTAAAAGATGCTTTTTAACGTCAGCCAGTTGCAGAAAAAAAATATTTAAAGTTTACATATTTACACCACGTAAAAAGGAAACGGAGCAAAACCAATATAACTTTAAATGATTCAAACACTAATGAAAGTCGATGCCTTGCACTTGATTGCGTCTCTGATTCGGATCTTGGCATTGCAGTTGAGCTGTTTTTTGCAATGTAGATTATTATAACAAAAAAAAAAATTTTTTTTAAAACATATTAGTTTATAAAGATTTAGCTTTCGCTTTTTACTTTTTGTTAAAGTAGAATTCCTAAAAGTCACTTTTAATCCATTTTTTTTATAAATGTGATTAGTGTCGTAAATCAAAAAATAACTTAATTTTTGGTCATGTTTTCTTACTATCGTAATAAAATTATTTTGTAACATTTGTTTTCACCATAACTTTAATAATTTATAAAATTATCTTAAAATCTTGTTTCCAATTTTTTATACAAATTTTCTTTACAAAAGTAAAATTGTACGTTTTATTATTTAAATTTCTTCTCTATACTTATGCTTCTGACTCGCAGAAAAACATCAAAGGCATAACACGTACATAAGGGCAAGTTATTAATCCAAAATGCTTCTGAAGATGCCAAGATACTGCTGTCCGGTTGAAAGTTTATATATTGGTTTTTACTTTTATAGAACTATGACTGAAGTGCAAAAATGCTTGCCAAGACCGACAAAAAGTGATGTAGAGTGTCTTTGTCAAGGACACAACAGAACGGCCCGCGTAAGCTTTGAAACGAGATCATATCGATCACAATCAAGATGCTCTAAAGCACTCGACCACGCTGCCGACACTAGGTAAACAGAAAATTTTAAATTTACTGAAAGCAAACAATTTGAACCTAATCGGAATCGGATATACCAGAAGTCGGCACTCATTAGCCACAAGTTTAAAATAGACCGCACTCCATACAGTTTAATATTTTATAACTTGATAAAACTCTTAATTAACATCCATTTCATAATCATGTAGGCTATGTTAACTTACGAGTATTATAAAGTTTTCCAATTTTTGAAGTTAGCTGGTTCTTGAAAGCGAAACATTTTTTATCATGCAAAATATGTTTTCAACCAGTATTTTTTTTTTATTTTCATGCCTCAACGTTCACAAAATTTATTTCGTAATTGAACTGGAGCTATTTTTAGCAATTATAATTAATACGAAAAATCCATTAATTCCTATTAAGTATTGTTGTGTTGTGAGCATGTTGACAACCTTTTGTTGAGATTTATTTTGCAATAAACGAAAGTCAGTTATTTCTTAACTCGCATGCTGATAAACTCATGAACAGTGTTCAGACTGCAATTTACAGAACATTTCTCACTGAACGCAAATTAATAGGGGTACTAAAATATTTCGACAGTTATAATATTAATAGAATAACAAAATTCCATGAAACCTGGTGCAGAAGTTGAAAATCCATGACTTGATGAATGCGTTTCTGTTTCTGATCTTGACATTGCAGTTGAATCCGCTTTATGCGTTGAAGATTAAGATGAAAGTTATGTATTTTACGTAAATGTTAAAATAAGATAATTTTTAAATAAAAGAAAAAGTCTTCTACATTGTAGTTTTACCCATTGATTTTTTACCAAATATTCTTAACAATACAAAATACTTTTTTTGAGCTTTAAATGTATTTGGTCAATTATTTATCCCAATTCTGTGAGATTGATGTATTAAAAATTGGATTATTATAAAAGAGCATTTATTAAAATCTACATATGAAATTTTAAAAAATTCACAAACGTATTGAAATTAAATAGAAATTAAATAGAATAGAAATAAAATTAAATAGAAAAGAAATACCATTTACATAAAGTTGACAATTCTTTTAGGCTAAAAATTAAACTTTTTAATAAATATTTTATTTAATATTTAATAAACAATGTTTCATACATTTTTGTACGAAATTCGAACTTACACTTTTTCATTATTTTAAGAGAGTTTATATTTTATTTGACAGAAGAACAAACGTTACAACACCTTACAAAAATTTTTATTGCACTTGGAACTAAAAGTTAAAGTCCAAATCCTTGCTAACTCTAGTGCTTAAATGTCCGGTTGCCATATTAATGTATATTAAGTTCGCGTCACAAAAACATATAGATTTATAAATGACATTTGAGCTAAAACCTAAAAGAGTTTTGGACTTTAAATAAAAAAATTTTAGTTTAAGATTTTTATTACTTTTTACATATAGTTGAAGGCCAAAACTTCTTTAGATCTTTGCTTAAATATCATTTATAAATTTATATAAAAAAGTGTAAGTCTGAATTTCATACAAAATTTAAAAAATCAATTTTTTTTAATAAATTGTCATTTCGATCAAGTGTCGTTTCGATCATGTGTCGTTTTGGTCAAGTGTCGTTGCGGTCAAGTCTCATTTTGGTCAAGTATCGTTTCGATCAAGTATCGTTTCGATCAAGTATCGTTTTGATCAAGTGTGGTTTGATCAACTGTCGGGTCACGCCCAGGCATAGTTTACTTCTACTTTTTATAAATCAACTAAATAAGACAACTTGTTAATTTTATATATAAATTGTTAATATTTGTCGGCAGCGCAATTTAGTGGCTAAAACGCCCAGCTGATGATCAACACAATCTCGGTTCAAATCCTATTAGCGCCATTCTGTTGTGTCCTTGGGAAAGATGCTTTACGGCATTTTTTCCTGCTTGGTAGTCTTGGCAAGCAATTCTAAATTAAAGTAATATCTCTATTAAATTACAAGGTGACAACAACATGTTAGCATCTCGGAAGCAGGTCGGGGTAATTGCTTGCCCTATGTATTAGCGCCGCCGCTGTTTTCCTGCCAGTCAGAAGGATAAATATAGAGATAAAATAAAAAAATAAAGAAGGCAACTGCATAATCAAATAGCCAATAAATATTATTAATTCTTTTCTATTTTATAAAGTATTAGGTTGTACAACTTTTGTGTATTTTGGGGACCTAAATTAGAAACCTGGTTAATTTTTTTGTATTATCGCACTTTTTATTCAAGCTATTTTATAATTTAATTGGAAAATTCCGTTATACAGAAAAAAACTATGAATGGATTTTTTGTGTTAGCAAAAATTTCACATCTAAAATAATTTTTAAGGTTAAATTAACTTCAATTCCCAATTTATTTGTCCCGTTTAACCAATTAAGTTCAAGAAAAAAGTTTTTTCTACACTGTATAATAACGTTTAGTAACTTGAACTAACTGTGTTGGATTTGACATAAATAGATTAACAAGCTCTTTACGGCAAAACATATCTGATATACAAAAATGAACTTGAAATTTATATTCAGAGTGTGTTTAAATAAACCGCTTTTATTCATAAACTTTTACCTAATGGTCTTTGGGAGGCGTAATTTTTTGCTCGGCCACAAGCTTCATCTCGCCATTTTGCTCCATTGTATACTATTACTACACATTGTTGATTGTCGTTGAAAGAAGGTTTGTCATCCATCCAGTTCATGTATCCATCTTCAACCAATGATCCATCGATCCATTCAAATCCGTATTTTGAAGCATTGCTTGGTACCAAACCAATCAACACTGTTTCAACTAAGATTAAATTTGCAAATAGCAAAAACAACTTATGCACAGAAAAACTTTATTTAAAAAGACAGTAATTTCTTAAAATTTTAGAAATTAAATGATTAATTATTGAAAGGATGATCACGGGTTGTTATAGATATTGTTTGTAAAATAAACTTCAGCGTTTTAATTCATGGAACCTCGATGAAAATACAAGAAACCCCAACTGGATAGAAATATCTTTGTATCTCTGAAAGAAGTCGATGTTATTGATTGAAGTTGCTCGAAATTTAGTTTCTATTGCTGCTTTGCAAATAGAAAAATAAATAATTGATAAGAGAATGATTCCTTATTAACAGCAAAATAATAAAAATAAAAACATGTTTAAAAGAATAAAGTACTCAAACTCAATTTACTTTTAACTGCAGGTACAAAAACAAAAAAGTGTTGACTTCAGAAAACAGATTTCTAGCAAGTGTAAAACTTTTGCAAAAACCTTGGGTTTTTAAACCTACACTTGTCTGTCAAATTAAATGATTGAAAGCTCTGTATGTTTCTATTTTTATTGAATTACAATTTCAAACCTCTTTTTAAATTTTTCTGTTAAGCAAATTGCTTTTTTTTGTGTTAAACACTGTTTAAATTTTTTACTTTGTACGAGGCTACTTATAGAATATTAATAATAAATTTTATTTATTTATATTGATTGAACTTACTTATTGCTGAATTCATTACAAGGTTTGCCACAATTTCATCTTTTAAAACTGCCACTTCTCCTCCATGAACACCACAGAGTTTTTGAAAATATTCAAATTTTCGGAGATAAATATACTCTTCATTAAAAATTTTGTATTCGTACACTCCAGAAACTATCCAATCCTCAGCTAATGATCCAACAAAAATAAAACTGATAAAAATTATTTACTTTTAATATAACAATGATGATTATTATTTTAGAATTAAAAGTTTTTCATTTTAATAAACGTGAACATAAGCATTTATAAAGTGAACAACAAAACAAAAGAGCGATTTTGAATTTGGTAAAAAATTTACAAGCATAGGTCTACTTGCAACGGTAAATCGAAAAAAAAAAGTTCGTTAGCAAAAAATTGTGCTGCTGCTGCTGACTCAAAAAAAAGAGATTGACAAAAATTTTGTACAAATTCTGTCCATATCTAAGTTTAAATTTAGGTTCAGCTTTACAAAGACTTTGTAACAATCGATTTCCAAGACTCTATGACTGAGTCTAAACGTGTCCGAATTGCTGTTTTTCGAACAAGGACGATTTTTTTTACACTCGCTAGTTTTTTTATTAAAACTCTATATTGTGCGGTTTATTTTTACAATCTACTGAGCACTCTTTCCTACCCTGAACTAGAAAGAACTACAGACTTGATTTTGGCACACTTGTAACTTTTTAAGGTATTTTTAAAAATTATTGCAGTTAAGTTAAACGGGTCAATTGAACATTCGGCTTTTAAAAATAAAGAAGACCTTTTTTATATTGTTTATTTATATTGTTTGCATAGGAAATGTTGATCAGACGTTTAGAAACAGTTATTTGAACTTTGGTTAAATAACAATAAAGATTGTTGCTGTATTGCTATGGCATAGGAAATCCAAGTAAGAATTAAATAATTGGATTTATTGGTTAGTACAAAAGATATTATATAAAAAAGTTTTAATTTATCAAGCTATTAAGGTTATACAGCTGCACATGTTTTTTTCTGTTAGACTTATAAATCCTTTTTCTATCTTTTTTTTTGAAGTCGACCGACAACAATTTATTTTCTTGAAGTGCAATATTAGTGTAGATGCAGCCTGTATAAAACAGGGGTTTTCAAAGGGGGACACTGGGGCTTTATCAGGGGACCCTTGAAAAGAATTCTTTTATTTGACTTCAGTTTACTTTTGGAACAAAATTGACAAAATCAGAGACAGTTTCAAAGTAATAATCTTTTTTTTTTTGATTTTTACTTGACCTTTGGCACAATATTATAACCAGGGGACAACGGGTATTTGAGATTGTTTGAAAAAGGGCTACAGACCACCAAAATTTGAGAACTACTGGCATAGAAGCAGACTTATCTAACTACTCGAAGAAATTAATCAATTTTTTACAAGCTATGTTTATTACAAAAAGTTTATTATTAATTTCAAGGCTAATACGCTTTTATATCGAAAATCAACTGCATCTGCAAATTATGATAAAAATACTTAAGCAATGAAGGAGAAATGGGGTAAGTAGAGCCAGTCTCCAAGTTGAGCCACTCCCTATATTTCCCAAAATAAAATAAATTCAACTTTTAAGTGCCACGTGTTTGTTGCTGGTAACGAAATTACAGTTTTGGTATTGAGAGTACAGTTCTTTTTTTGTTCGGTTTTGAAAAAAAGAGCTTTTAGCGAAAATCAGCACTTTTCGTAAAAATTTTTTTCAGAGAAATTTTTGTGTTTTAGAGAAACCTTAAATTTTAATCCGCTTTGAAATTCATGAATACAAGGTATAAGGCTAGCTTCTTTGTAAACTGTTGCATCAAAGTATTATGAATGGTATTGTTTAAACCTGAGTTTAAAATTATAAATCATTTTACCCCATAGCTTGACTCAGCTTATCCCACGGAGTGGGTAAGTTGAGCCATTTGAGACCCTAATTGCAATCGCTCATAATTCAATGATTCTTCAACATATGCAAATAAAAATTTCTCCATGTTGAAGAGAAATGAAAGTATTTTAATATGCAATTAAAAATTTTACAAAAAAAATAAAAAGTTTTTTGCAAAATGCATTTCTTCATAAAGTGGCTCAACTTACCCTTTCTTTCCCTACAGGAAATGATCGATAAACCTTTAGTTGATGTAGACATGCAGTTTTTATGCATAGTTTTCGGAATCATATCTCAATATAAAATAAATTAAGCAAAAATCAGACAGAGCAAAGAAAAATTAACAAATAGTTTTTGATAAACCTACTGAATTTTCTTTTCTTTTTTGAAGTGAAATTTTTTTGGCTATTATACCATTAATGTTGATTAGGAACATATGTGCTCATAAAAAAATTGTTTTAAAATATATGCAAAATTTTTTTTTGATGCAATAAATGATAAGATTTAGGTTTGATACTTGTATAAGAAAAGTTTAGAAACAATTCTTGCAATTGGTGCCTAGTAGGAGACCCACATAATTGGTGCGGTGACATTATTTTTCAAAATCGCTCTACCTTATGAAAAATCTGGTGTGAGACTATTTTGTTAAGCCTATGAATTCTGCTTCATTAGCATCATTTTGTACCTTATGAAGACTTTTTATCAGCCAGTTTACAAAACTTCACATTCTTATTGAAGTACATGTAATTTCTCATTTTTTTAACAAATTACTAAAGTTATGTCTCTAATTTTTATTTCAACCACTAATCAAAAAAGATTTTTTGTAAAGAACTATGCTAAATGATTTTCATATTTAGCAACCTTTTATTTTGTCATAAACTTACTAATTTAACCCTCTAGGCCAGTGTTTCTCAATGTGAGCCACTTGGCTCCTCAAAAAGGAATTGGTAACCTGAAGGAAGGAAAAATTGTTAAGGGAGGAATTGGGAAGGAACGTAAACGAAATATTAAATTTATTCAAATTCATCTATTAAATTATACTCCACATGCATAATTGCATGTTAAAGTAAGAATAAAAGCGTTAAAAACCATTGCTGTAGGCTGTAGCCTTTCTACATTTTATGTTCAAAGCTAATTCTTACATCTCATGTATATTTCGGAATTCCTATAAACTTCTAGCTCTTACAAAATTACTGTTAACACTACATTAATGATTTAAAATATTTAAAAAAACTATTTTTTTACAGATTGATTTTAAATGAATGAAAAATATGGGGATGACTGCCATATATTACAGTTGCAATTGAGTCACCCATTGAAGAAGCGACTGCATACACAAACTCCGATTCTGATTCCTCAGAGAATGAAGCCTCTTGCAACACAGAACAAGAAGAGTTTTGTAAGATAATACTTTGCCAACTTTGGAATGCAGAAATTGCCAACTTATGCAACTTTAACAGAAGCAGGTCCACAAAAAATAAACTTTGAAAAGAAAAGGTAATATGGCATAAAGATAAAGCAAAAATTACGAAAGTAGTGGGTGATTATGAAGAAATTTTTTAAGAAAAAAATGGTGATTCAGTTATTGTATTTGCATGCATAGATGAATTCTGGATAATGAATGGCTTTATTTTATATGTGAACACAGAAAAATTTATGGTCATCAAAAATCGTTTAGCTGGCTGCATGAATAAAAAAATCTACGAATATTTTTTGAAACAATATTTATTCTGGATATAACAAATTGCTTAATAAAAGGATGCTTAATAAAAATTTTCTTTACTTGCTGACCAAGATTTTTCTTCACTCTTTTATACGCAAATTAGTGATTAAATCCTTTTTTTTTTCTTTTTGGACTATCAAAAGTCTCTTTACCCTTTAAAGTAAAGTGGTGCATTTTTGCATCATTTATAAATTTACCTGGTCTACCTAGGTCAAGACTGTTATCGAATGCATACTTTTTTCAGGTTTATTGAAGATATTTCCATTTAAATAAAATTAGTTGCTATGCCACATTTCAAAAAATGTTGGCACATAGAAAGAATTTACATCAACCGCTTTTATTTTTTGGGATTTATTCAGAATTAGCTTCTTTTTATGTTATCGCAACTTAATTTTCATGTTTTTCTACTTTTGTATTTTTTAGTTTTGTTAAGCATATTAAATTGTGAACAAACTAAACAATCAAAAGTCATAGGTTTTCTTTGTCCTAATTTTTTTATCTTAACTTTCATTTTAGAAACACTTTTTGTTAAATTCCAACATTAATGCATCACTCCAAAAATCATGTCTGTTGTGGAGAAAAATGAAAACCTTTTTGAAAATGCCTAGTAGAAAGCCAACAGTTACAACAACAATAAATTAAGTCAAAATTTTAATAAGATCCAATATATGACTTGAAAGGGTTATAATGCAAAGTAATTGCGTCCTGGGGTGTTGTGTCGTGAGTTTTTTTGTAAGCATCGGAATTTAACGAAAGTTTTAGTATTTTGTTTATATTCTAATTTTGTTTCGTTAATCAGAACTGCTTCTGCGCTTCTTTGGTTAAACTTCTACTTGTTTTTAATTAGAATTCAAAATATTTTACAATATAAATTCTTTTCTTTTTTTGAGCGAGCTTAAACATTTTCTGGATAGAGAAAAATTTGAAAAAACTTAACGGCAAGAGCAGATTTACCCCACAAAAAAAGTTTATGGTGTTTGTTTGAGCCTAAACAACTATAAATCTTGTTAAAAATAGATTGGTTAAAAATTTATTTTTAGGTTTCTACAGATATTGCTATACTAAGAATTGTTTCAAAAAATTGAAAGAATTTTTTTGAATATAGCTACTTTTGGAAAAACAAAACAAAATATTCGTAAAATTTTTGTCTATTAACAATGATATAATTTTTTAGAAAACTAAATTTGTTCTATAAGATAATTTTTGTAGAGAAATAAAAATTATATTACTTAGGGTTAAAAAAATACAAAAAACTATACCGATTCTATTATCAAAGTAAAATTTAATTAGCTTGTATACATTACAAAAAAATTTAAGTGTGTACATAAAATTGGAGTTAAACTACAGCAGTCAAAATTAAAAATAAAAAAAATTAAACTTCTCCAATTAATACTTTTGCTTTGCACCGCAAAACAATTTTAAAGTTGTTTTCGTCTCAATATTTTTTGTGTTCTAAAGTGGCTGAAATTTTCTGTGGTCCGCAAGCAGATTTAGTCAATATAAAAAAAGGCACAAAGCACAATTTCAATGTAAAGTTTTGTAGTGATCTTCTGGAATAGATTTTACAAGTAGTTTGAGTTAAAAATCAAAAAAAGGTCATGCAACCGACATTCTTGTTTTTAAAATATCTAGAAATCAGAAAAAAACATTTTTTTGGCTTCGACTCGAATTGCCGGCCAGTTTTTTGGAAAGCAGTTCAAAAAATTACGTTAAAGTCAAAATAAAATTTAAACAAAAAAAAATCTAACTTTGATTTTTTGATTTTTTAAGAACAATTCCTGTTGCTCAATTTTTTTTTTTTTTTGGTCTTTAACTTCAAATACCGATCAATTTCTAAAAAAACAGCGTTAAAATTTACGTTGAATTGCATACCAAAAAAAAGTCATCATCACTTTAATGAACAGGTATTTAAAAAAAAAATAGTCTAAGTAAATTGTAAAATTTAGAACTGCGTTGCGTAAAATATTTAAAACGGGAGCTGTAACCAAAAAAATTAAGAGAAGCGCTGGATTAGATCAAGCAAATGAATGTTTAACAATATTATTCCAAGAATATGCGATCAATACTCTAAAATTAGTTTTAAATTGGCTTCTAGTTTTCTTACAGGAACTTGGTTGACTTTAAAATTATATGTAAACGGAAACTATTTTACTTTTTATAAAATCAAATAATCCAGAAATTATCTAACACTAAAAACCCTAAAACAAAATTGATTGCAATAATTGTTATGGATCAACAGACAACGAAAAAGTTTTTTGGTTACGCAACTAATAAGATGGTGATTTTGGCTAATTCAGGCGCCCTGATTTCAAAAACGAGATTAGTTTTTTCTATCGCGTCATGTTTTTGAGGCAACCATATGTCCCAATTCATTTGATTTTAATGAGCACGTAGTCACGATCTAACACAGTGTTTCCAAAGCTTTTTCTCTGCGACCCAAAATCGCTAAAAATAACGATTTGCAAAGATGACTGCGACTCAAATAAATTTGACTGAGGGTAGTGAAAACATAGTAATCTCTAAAAAAAAAAGTCTTCATCTTGAATCTGTTTCTGATTTCTAGATTTTCATCTCCAAAATCTAGTGTTCTCTAAAAAAAAAAAATTCTGCATATTGAATCTGATTCCGATTAGTTCATTTTCCTCTTAAATTCGTAATGACATCTCAAGAAGGTGGTTCACTTCTCAAATCTTGTGCGGGCAAATCTTTTTCTTTTACGTGCGGTAATTTACAAGCCTTCGCGACCCATGGTTTGAGAAATACTAATCTAACATTTCAAACTAAACAAACGACTGCAACAGACAACAAATGTATTTTATTTTGCAATATATTGTAAAAAACGGCTTTAGAAATATTTAATGCATTTGGCTTTTCTTTTATACGACAAGTCCTTATTCTCACCTTGTAGGTACCAATAAAAATCTACTATTATATTGGCATCGAAATGGCACTGGTACCGCCCTTCTATGACAAATATATCCTGATGGAATTTTTTCATTGTTTACCACTTACTTTGCCATGATTAGGGGGAAAAATCCAAGTGGGAATGCAGAAAGAAAATTTTTAAAGACATACGAACTCCTAATTGCTCGTATGATTTCAGCATGTGATCAACAATATTAGCATATTGGTCATGATGGTCATTCACCAAGAAGTTAGCAACAACTGATTTCAAAGCATTTCAAGCAGTCAGTTCTAACGGATTGACATTATGTTTTTCGACTGCATAGTGACTGCTTTCTTGCCGACTGTTCCAATGACATGAAATGTACATACTGTATGCTTTTTGTACCCTGACTGTAACCCGAGGAGAAGAGAAACAACTTTCCGATCACTGCAAATTTTCCAGTTAAATTTGAATTATTTGAACAGATCGAAAAGAATTTTCATTGTAGCACAGGTTTCCTTTCTTAAAGTGCTGTAGGCCACGGGAATTAATGGTTTGATATTACCATTGGGCAACAACACGGCTTTAAGGCTTATTTTGCTGAAGTCGATGATCAACCTCTAACAAACAGGATTATGTTCACAACTCAGTTCGGTCAAGAACCCATCTATATCTTTTTATTAGCATATATTTTCTACACTTGCATAACAACGAGCAAGGCTTTGATTGCGGCTACAAAAAGACAAAATGATTGTTCCTGTTTACAGTAGATTTCACTATTGGAGCCTGGACCCCAAACCTTTTGCTTTCTCTTTGGATAAATACAGATCACGCACCAGGTTATTCAGATGTTCCGATTGATGAGGAGTGGGGCAAATTCATATTGAAAGGAAAGATCTGATTTAGTAGGATTCTCCTCACTTTTAGTACCGGAACTCGCACGTTTATCAACAGATAAGGTCTCTTCTTTTTCAGTTAGAGGCTGAGGTACAAGATGATCTGAGTCGTGAGGCACTGGTTCAAAGGATGACTTGTACACGGGGTAAGAAAATATGGATTTATATTTTGAAAAAATCCTCTGATGTTTTTATGCAGAAGTAAGAATCAGTAATGTGATCACTCTGCTCATGCCGCACCATGGGAACAGCTAAAGGCATTTGCTTCCTTTTTGCTATCCAGCCAAAACGGAAGACTTGTTTTGCAACGGTTGCAGCAAATATCTGGAGCCTATTTTTTATCTTGGTCGCCTATTTGGCATGCAAATAGTGCTTGTATGCATATCTTACACTGTATTTGGCTGTTTAGCTTTACACGGTGATCAAGAGGAGTATACTCGCCGAAGACATAACAAAAATTGTCAGGAATATTGACACAATCACGTTTTGGGGTTAAAAATATCATTGCAGCAAGTTGTTTTAAATCCATAATTTCAATGGTTTTGCAACCAACCTAAGCACAAAATAGAATTAAAACTAAACACTTTCTCTAAAATTCCTAATTGCCGCGAATTTCACTTAAACCCGGTAGCTAAAAGTACCTTGCCAAATTAAAAATATTACTGAAACTAATACCGTTTAAGCATTTTGTTATGAAGCATTACATCAATTGTTGCATCTCAAAGATACTTATGCAAAGTAATAAATTTCAATTGTTTATCAATAATAGACCTCATAGTTGCGACTGTGAATAGTAGATTGCAGATTTGGGCTCCACACATCTGAAGCATTGGGAAATGATTGTTTTTCTGCGACGTAACACTTTTCTGTTGACCAATGTAATCTAATTGTTTAGCGTTACTTGTTTTAAAAATATTTCAATTCTTTTATTTTATTTTTCAATTGTTTCAGTAGATTGTATTATTGTAAAGCCTTTTTTTAATTCTAATTATTCCGGCCCTGTCTTCTCTTAAATTTTGCTTTTAGCAAGAATATGAAACATGTTTGCAATGTTTCTGACAGTAAAGCAGTTTTTTATATCGTAGAAAAAACATTTTGGTTTATTCTAAAAAATCATGCTA